>JAAGVU020000039.1:15451659-15471194 GCA_011763525.2 Mormyrus iriodes
TTCCCTGCTGAGGCAGCTGCCCCCGCGACCCGACCTCGGATAAGCGGGAGATGATGGATGGATGGATGGATGGATGGATGGATATCATTAATGTAAATTAGGAACAATAGTGGTCCTAAAATTGAACCCTGCAGTACCCCACTCTGAACACAGGCCCACTGTGACATTGTGCCTGTAATAACTACTTGCTGCTTCCTGTCTGTTAACTAGTTTTCGATCCAAGCTGCTATAGTCCCTAAAATCCCTGCAGCTTTGAGCTTAAGCAAGAGCCGTTTGTGGGGGAAACCTATAAAAATTTTCAAAACTTTTCATTATCAAAGTGAAGGTCGCCTTTATAATGTACACTGATGTAGTAAATACAGTGCCTGTCAACGGAAAAGTGAAACTGGGTGGCTAGCTGGCACCCAACACATGATCCCTCATAGACGGGGGCATTCTGGGGACCATGCATAAAGTTCCCTAAAAATTCTCAAAAAGGTGATGAATGCCCTGAACCTTTACAAAATATTGAAGACGGTCCCCTAAAGGTTCATGTAATGTCACATATGATTTGCAAAACTCTCCGCGAAGGTGATGGAAGGACCTAAAGACCAAAAACTAGGTTGGTATCCTAAATGTTCTGAGAATGTCCTGGGAATGTGATGGAAGAACCTAATTAGGACCAAAAAACAACATTAATGTCTAGTCCCTTAAATGTTCCTGCAATGTCAATAAACATTCTGCAGATAATAAGGGAACGCAGTATAGCAATATAGAGGGAAGGTCCTATAGAAACTGTCCCCAAACCATTCCAGGCACGTCCTGAATGTTCCCTGCAAGTCCCAGAATAACGTCCCTGGAATGTCTAAGGAACTCCACATCGTAACGTCCCGGGAACGCCCTGGGAAGGTTACACGACCACGTCCTTTACACTAATTAGTGTAACTAACGTTCTCGGAACGTTCTTTGAACGTACAATTTCCACCTGGGTTGGCACCATAGGCATCCGCCTATAAGGTTGACCGATCAACCATTTTAAATTGTCAAACATAACATAAATGAACAACATATTCAATCATTTTAAAACTGCACACCGCCCCCACCCCCACGGCGGCATTACTGAGCAGTCGAACGGCGTACTTTTCGCATTTGCTCTTTATCGCTCCGGGATCAGCTTTTGCGCGTCTGTAAAAACAGACGCCTGGAGCGGCCACATCCACACCCCGCGCCGGTGACGGCAGGAAGCAGCGCTTACTACACGCACACAAGCGAAACGACACACAAATGCACACAAACAAATCATTATAATAACACCCACGGTGCCACGTTAAGTCATAATTCATAATTATTAACAAAACAATGCTTTTAAGTTTTTCTTTTTAATCAGAGAGTAAATTATAAAGAAGGAACAATTTTTCAAAACTTGTTGGCCTGTACTGGTATTATGTATTCATAATTAACAATTAGTCCACGCCGCGGCCGAAAAATAGCCTACGTTTGAACTAAGCAGCTATTGTATTTATAACACAGTCCCACTTCGACATAGGCTACTTACGCAATCTGTGTGTTTAGTTTGTACTAGAGGTGTAGGTGTGGTAGGTTATCAAGCATAAAAACCCGAAAACAGGTACGATTACCTCAGTGTCTATAAGTGGTGTAAAATTTAGGCCCTACATCTTACGAATCGGTGGAAATTCAGGATGTTTCTTGTATAGGCCTATGTAAACATTTACCGTCCCCCGTCTGCGATTTTGTTTTCGGTATTACTTAAACTATTTACATTAAGTTTTCAGATACTAGTTACCTGCCGCACTTGAAGCACTTTTAGTTGTGTGGTAAAATCATGTTTAATCTGGAAATTAGCTTCAAAACATTTACTGAATAGGGCCTACAGTTAAATTTGCACAGTGCAGAAAATCATGCCTAGGGGTGATAATGCGTCGGGTTAAAATATGCATGGATTTTTTCCTCCCATTTCTGGCAAAAAATGAGAAGAACGCACATCGTGCCAAGAAATAATAATCCATCATAAAATAATTCGTAACTCTGAAAAGCAAAATAGTAAGATAGGACTCACCTGAACGTTAAGAATGACTTCCCCGGCGTTCTTCCGTCCCTTTGAAGTCGAGCTGGTTCTCCGAAGCGGCCGCCGTCTGGTCCCGCCCAGGGCGCCCAGGTAAGGAAGTCAGCTTTGCTACGGCAGGTAGAGCCCCAGCCGAGTCCCACAGGTCAGCTACAGGAGACCACATCTCCTTTCTGTCATTTACATGTTATTTATTTAGCAGATACTTTTATCCAAAGCGTCATTAATTTTGAGAAAGCAGGGCCAGACATTATTTTTCTTAATATTAATAATATATGTAAACTAACACATAGAAAAAAATATAAACGTTTAAAAAGTCCAGAAATCCACCTCCATTTCGCTTTGCCATCTTTTCCGTCTTATTTATTTAGTGTATGATTTTATCCAATAGCAACATATAACAGAGAAAGCAGGGGCCCTGGAGCAATTGGCGGTTAAGGGCCTTGCTGAAGGGCCCAATGGTGACATCACTCTGCCAGTCTTGAGATTTAAACCAGTGGCGTTCTGATCACAGGCAGAGCATCCGAACCGCATCACTGCACTTAAGGACGTTACTCTAAGGGATGATTTACATGTTCATCAGTGGAATTTTGCAATCCATTATATGACAGATAATTTGTATATTGTCCATGTTCACATTTGCCAGACTCAGAACAGCTAACTGGCATCTCCATGTTAGACTTAAGTATCAATGATTACATTTACATTTACAGTTTTATTTAGCTGCTGCTTTTGTCCAAAGCGATGTTCAAGTGAGACAAATAATACACTATAAACATACGGCTGTCAAGGAATCAACTTTGCTTAACTTCAGCTCGGCTGAGCTTCCACTGAATGCCAAGGTAACAGTGTAAGCAGTGCAGGAACAAGGGCTACAACCTCCAAACAAAGCAAGAACTCAATATTCTCATTCTGCTCATTGAAAGTGACAGTCTAGATGGTTTCTTCATTTTCTTTGTGGCAACAAATCTGCTAGGACTATGGAAGAACCAGGTGTATTTGGACTTTCTTGATTAACCAAAATATATAGAAGAATGTTATTTTGCTATTACTTTGGTTTCTCCCATGAAAAGCAGATCCATCCATGTAATAATGTCATATCTGTACCGACTACTGGCAAATGTCCATAATATTCTTTGCTTGCATATAACCGTGATTATAGGAAATGAACAGCCTGCTTTTGGCCACTCCACACCAACTATAAACAGACTTCAAAACAAGCAACCTTTAGAAATGGTCATATTTCTATTTGTGTAAGAAATGGGTAAGCTATAAAACGTACAATTATTTTCCAGTGTATATTCTTTAATGGAATGTTCTTACATGCCTAATTTTAAAGCATGTGTTTGTTTAAATACATTTTTGAGTTATAAAACCCTCTGTCTGTTCATACGGACAATGGCGGTGTTTCTAGCCAAACACCGCCACCTACTGGTTGCTTTGTGCCTAACATCTACTTTAAAAATATACACCCGTTTTTAACAACAGCTTGGCAACGATCGAGGCCAAAGCCACACAGAATGGGGTCCAAAGCAGATGTGCTCCGGGCAAGAGGCCAGACCGTTGCAGGATGCCCACGCATGAGCACCGAGGATCACCGGTTTGTGTCCACTGTGCGCTTTTGGCTGTGGGAAGAAATCGGAGATCTTGAAGACACCAAAGTGAACATGAACTCAAACCACAAACTTCTCACAGCTGCAGCCCAGTGCGCACCCAAAACCCTGGAGGTATTAAGTGACAACAAGGTCCACTTAACTACTTAACTGGCCTCTTAAAAAATAAAACAAAAAAATAGGACTCTGTACCGGAGAAATAACTGACTGTTCGCCGATTCGCATCCTACCGAATATTCTATATTGGTAGTGTCAGTTTGTGTCACATTGTTAGTTTAGGTTTGGTCTCCTGCATCGTACCTATAAGTGCAGCTTTACGTTGCCTATTCGCAGGCATAGGAAACATGCAGGTACAGCTACGGGCTAACAACACAGCCGTTTGTTAACGTGTTCACTGCATGGGGGGAGTTTGGAGGGGGTGCAGTGGGGACAGCGCCCACTCTAGTCGCCTGAATCAAAATTTCAATTTGGCAATTTCTATGCTGGCACTTTGCATCTTTGCATAAGGGTAAATGTCTACCCTATAGGTAGACAAAATAATAGGTTAAGTGTGCATCAGATACGTGCACTAACACATAAGGTAAGCAGGATGTGGGTTTATTGCCCCCCCCAACTACAAACATCAAACTCTGCCTGTGGTTCACTGTACCAGCTACATCCAGCAAACAATAACAATTATACTATGTTGAAATAAACAGTGTTACTATTTTTAAGAATAATCATTTCTAGCCTATTTTTCTTGATGAGAGCTTAGAATAATTATTTTAAAAAACTTTATCGTCTGAAATGCTAACACCAGCTCTATATTTGTGGTATTTGCACAAGTGTATTGTAATGCGTCTCTTGACATGTTCCATCTTGCTCACCTTCGTGACATACACACATACATACAGTTGAGAGTGAAGCTTGGAGTTGGCGAGCAAGGCCTGGTGCCCCTGGAGCATTTTGAGGCTGTCTTTGACTCTTTTCAAAGGTGACCTATTCCTAATAGCACACTAACTATACCCAGTGGTGGGTGGACCCAAGTGAGTGTGGTTTCAAGCCATCAGAGGTGCTTATTTGTTCCTCATAAGAACACCCAAGCCAGCATCTGCAACTGCCTGGATCCCTTCATGACTTCTTTCCCACTTCACTGGCACCCCCTAATGACCAGCTAACCTAGAGAATATTGCTTCCCAATGTATAGAGCACTCAACTGTGAATTTACAACCAATCACCCGGGATTCCCCCAGGTCACATTGGACAAATATAGTCTTGGGATTTAAATTGCTTTCAAAAACATTTAATGTGATTTACATAATTTCATATGGATTTTATTAAAATTGTGCTCTTTTTTGTGGTGAACATTAATGTAATTTATACTATATTTGTAACATATCTTTAACAGCTTAATGATAGGAGAGAGTAATACAGGGACAAGCTGGCACACAAGCAATAGGATCACAAAGAATCATAGAGCGGAATGAAGAAAGTTACAAGCAGATCAATAATCAGACAGTGGAGGAAAATTCGGACAATGAGCTAAATCTGATCTCCGACAGATTTCACACCTATGTGCCAGTCCAGCCCCCCTTTAGCCCCCCCATATCCAGGATGCTAGATGGGTGGGCTTCAGCTTGCTTGCTGCCCAAGGTCAAGGGCTTTCAGTGTGAGCAGCAATCAAGTGGGGATGTTCTAACATCATGGTTTTCTGTGCTGTGGTCTACTGAGGGGGCAATACCATTAAAGGGGACATAAGGCAATGAAAAAAGCTCTGTTACAGGGCCCTGGAGACAGTCTCCAGAAGGAGGATTATCACAAAGGTATCAGCCATTAGGCTGCCCATTCCACTCAGGATGCTATATCCATGAACGCATGTAGACATCGGCTCATCTCACATATTTTTACCAACTGAAAAACGTGTGACCTCTAAGTTTTATGTGCAGTGAAATATAAACTGTCACAGTGGTATTGATTTTGTTAAAGTCTCTGCTGTCATCCTGTAATACAACAAGTTTATCTGATCGCTATCACATGATGCTTGTTGTAATGGGTGGGCCGCAGATTCACAGTTTCTTGCCTCACTTTTAGCCTGTGCTGTTGACTATGATTTAATGTACTTCAGACCACCATGGTTAAGAGCTCTTCACGTTCACCGAGCCTAAACTCTAGCTGTTAAGTCAGTGTTTTCTTTCTGCCTTTTAATGTTTTTCTTCCTTTTTTGGCTTGACAAAGTGGTTGTTGTTGGCTCTGCACGTTTCTCAACATTTGACAGTTCAGTTAAAATGTGCAAAGGATGGAATGTTTGCAGAAGGTCTCCAGATCCCTTGGATTCGGATCCTGTGCAGGGTGGTTTGTAGTCTCAGGAAGCCATATAATGGTGTGTAATTAAACAAAATTTTGCACAGAGGACTTATTTTCTAGCTTAAGTTCTCACGATAAGGGTGCAGGACCGCAGCGGAAAGTTCTGCTTCGATATGGCGCTCTGCTGGTGCACTTCTGATCATTGGATAGTCTTATAGGTTCTTACTTTGCTGGAATGCTGTAAATTTATTTTGTGCTATAACAGTCTTAGCGTGGGCTTTAGTGTTTACATGAGAAGTGAAGTTCTACCATCCGGTAGTCATTTCAGGAAATGAATGGGAAGTTCGGGACTGTGTCACTGCTAGCAAGATTTAACTATACCATTCAGACTTCATAAAGTTAAAACCACATATTTCTACTGAAGAACCTTCACAGACTCATTTCATGGCAAGGGAAATATTTGTAAGTGTCCAAAATAAATTATACACTACAGGAAATGTGCACCCGGCAATGGTGACAATAGGTAGTGTAGGTGAAAGTGTACCTTTGGGATGTCAGGTCAGGTTGAAGGTTAAAGTTCCTTTTAGCAGAGTGATGAAAGATGCTGCTCAAGACTCACTGGATCCCGCGGTGCTTAGGATGCTTTTTTTGGCTGTGCTAACAAAATGTCACTCACCAGGCTGTCAAGCTAGATAAGTCACACTCTGGGTCCAAAGCAGAGCCTGTGCATAACAGTTGTCCAGGATGCCATTCCACCCAGTGCCAGCCCACAATAATAAAGTATCTTCTTTCCTCAGACTGACATCAGCATTGAGGCAGACCACATGAAACCACAGCAATTTTCGACAGTGTCTGTCATTCAAGAACTTGCCAAAAACAGACAATTACCTCCCATTCGGGGTAATCCAGGCTCATGGGGAAGACTGTGTATACAAATAACAATCAAATTGTATGTTTGTATTGCATGTGAGCAACAGCATACTGTGTATAGGATTTATTAGTTTTTTGTAACTTTACTACTTCTCCAGCATGATACAAGAGGTTACCCAGCAATTACTTCTTGATGATTCAAAAGGTTAACCAGTAATGTTAGGTGCAACATGCAACAACAGGTTACTTGACAATGTCAGATTCAACATATTGAAAGAGGTTTACTTGATGACACAATGTCATGTCTACATCCTAAAAGAGGTTACCCTACAATGTCTGGTCCAACTTGCTAGAAGAGGTTACCCTAGATTTCAGGTTCAACATGCTACAAGAGTTACCTAACAATGTCAGGCCCAAGTTGCTGCAAGAGGTTAATGAACATTGTCAAATCTAACATGCTCCAAGACATTACTCAACACTCATATTTGATTCATTAATTCATTAATTTTTGTAAAACTATCCAAAAGTTAAGCTGGGTAACTCTGGTCAAGGCTTTTAAAACACCCACTGTTGTATAAATCTGCAGTATATTGGTAAACCCCAAGGAGCCACAGACTAATAATTTCCAATAAATTACTTTTGCAGAAGTCAGATGTATGAGAACAATGGCTGGATCCGTGTGAATCAGACCCAGACTTGTGTGACCTTCCGCTGTTCCTCAGAGCAATAGAAAAGCCTCCCACATTAATTATCCCAGTGAGACAGTGCTGGTTATTCACAGAGGGACCCTTTATGTTTACTTCCTCTTCATAAAAGCTACCCATGTGTCATACTGCTGTATATCAGGTAACGATGTTACAGTAAATGTTTGCTTTTGAAACTCCTTTGCCTGAGGGACGGTGGTAGTGCAGTTGATCATGCATTGACCTATGGGGCTTCAGAAGGTTGAAGTTCAACACAATACAAGATTCTACTTTGTCATTGCTTTGACCTATCTATCAAAAAAAAAAGTTATGGCTGCATTTTCCCAAATAATCTAGTTACACGGCATATAAAAGATGGAGTTGTAAAGGTGAGTTACCTGTGAGTCACACTGGTCATTAACAGCTGCTATAAAACACCACTGAAGAATTTCCTGTGTGGAAAGTTTCTATTTACTTTTTAAAGTGACTGATTTTGAGTGCCGAGAGGGCAGATTGCGCTGAACAATTATGGTAAAAAAGCACCTTTGGCCAAAGATCAGTTAAGCTAAAAATGTTCACCTAACTGTCAAATTGAAAATACTGATATATGTTTCAATAGGCATCCCATGTGTGGTGGCCATTATTTTAGCTCTGCTTCTATATGCATCAGGATTAAATGTTCCACTCCTTAGCTAATAGATTTATCTTTTTATTTAGCAGATGTAACTCACCCTAATTTGGTATATTTACTCTATGTTCAGATGTTTCATATGCTTGTATAGTTTTTTCATATGTTTTCCTTACATTTTAACACGATGCTGTAAATTGGTGTATATTTACTGCATTATAGTATATTATACAGTTTTATGAGTTTTATGATTATTAGGTGGAACAGGCTGCTAGCTATTAGCTGGTATGTTTGCTTGCAATAATTTAAAAATGCAGCAGCATCTACCTTTTCAGGGGCTCTAGACAAACCTTTTCTTGGGAGCCCCCCCTACAAATAAAACTGATGATCATTTCACTTCCTGTACAATGCAGGTAATTCTGGGGCCCTAGGCAACTGCCTATTCTGCCTACAGCTAGAGCCGGCCCTGAAGGTTAGTAATAAAGAGAACAATAAAATGTTGTTTGTGAAAGACACTGAGATGTGTAATTTTGGAGTAGAAACACTAGAGGGAGACATTACGCTGTCTCACCCCTGAAGCCCCCTGAAACTTGCCGAGTCCAGAACTTCCCCTGTGATCCCCATTCATCCATAGTGTTTTTTATATTTCATCGCTAGACCACCTGAGGCATCTAATCCAATAATAATCAAAGTCACTAATTAGTTTTGTCACATAGCCTGCAGGTGGAACAGGACAGAAGTGTTTAATGGCTCTGGGCAATAGCGGAAGCTCTGGATTAGGGCATCATCCGCTTTGATTTATTAACTTTATTCACTAAAAAAAAACTTTCTACAGTGACCCCGTATCTAATAGGAAACATTTGCTTTATACGAGAAACAATTAGCTACTATATCAAATGGATCAAATGCCACAATTTATTCAGGTGACCTTTCACAAAACTGTAGTGCAATTCAGTCCTATAATGTTGGTTTTGTTAAAAAAAAAAAAAAAAAAAACACTTTCTACAGTATTCACACCTGGAGCAAAGAGATGAATTTCTGGCCGAAATTTGACAGTGTTTTATTCCTCCGTCAGGGTAACCCAAAACCTGACCATCTCCATTATTTCCCCTGAAAAAGCCTACAGTCTGGAAGGCCTCCAAGCCCCCCAGGCTACAGACAACTGCGACTGACAGCCGAAACGGGAGGGAAAAAAAAGGGCGTGAGAGAACGGAAGAAAAAAGCAGTCTGGAGCTGCCGTCTGTCTGTTGTATGATTACACTCATCATGCAGCGACATGTTGCTCGAAATCAGGAGGGGAAGTTTGGTATCTTTGTGAGACACATTAAAGGTGACACTCTGGCATCAGCCTGGCAGGTGCCCTTTTGAAATTACAGACTAATTCAAGTTCAGCTGCTAACTGACCAACCTATTCATGTTTCACTACGCAAAACATTAACAGCCTGTTATGACTGTTCTGCCTCTAGGGATGGGAATCAAAGTTTGGTCACAGATTGCACAGTCCAAGTGCGTGTGCGTATATGTTTACAGACACACATACATTATTGTATATATTTAGTCCATATTTGAAAAGCAGAAAGTGCTTGAATTCCTTCCTGCAATGACAGCAAAAACTATGTTTCTTTGGATCAATTGCAACTGAAAGTAAATTCCAATAATCATGATGAATAATTGATTCGAAAAATAAAAGCACTTGGAAACTGTTTTTTTTTTGAGCTCACAGTGATGATTTTTGGCTTGTGATTGTAATTCAATACCCCAGTTCCTGTAGGTCTGTGATCTTTTTTTTTTTTTCCTGGTTGCACGTAGGTGGCGGCTGAAAGGTCACAGACTGTACACATGAGCTAGATGATTAGCAGCCGCCCATGTGGGGGTTCAGCCACCTGAATTTTCTTATTCCTGCTACTGACTCACTCCCCATGCTTTACCAAATGCATGATGTTTACCCCACCCTCTGAACTCCAGACAATGGGCCCCCCTTACTTCCTGTAAAATACACTAATGGAGCCTTCAATTTAGTCTAATAAACTACCTAAATATTCAAGGGGTATTCCAATAGTCACTCAGTGATCAGTGTTGTTTTTTTATAGGGATTAAAATAAGCAAAACATTTTAGAAACGTTATGAATTCTTTATGCATTTATGCCTCAGATAACGGGAATTTGACGACGTCAGAAAATCTGCTTTGAATCATACAATTTAATAAGCCAACAACTCAATCAAGACTAATTAAACAAGTGCTCAGCCGAAGGGTGGTACCAGAACTAAAACACACTGCCTTCTCAGCCAATTATACAATTATATTTGCATTTCCATTGTTTACCTTGTGTAAAGGGGCATTTTTTAAGCATGGACCTCTTCACTCTTTTAAGTAGCCACAAGCCAAAACAGCTTTTTAATAAAATGCCACTTATAAAATCCAGCTGCACTTCTTTCATAGTTTTTCAAGTGGGTTTTTAAAGACAGATTGATATATGTACATGAAAGAGTGAAAATGGTAAATGTAGAATAAATGCTTGTAATTTTTGATCCAGTAGGTTGTGTTAAAGCCTGAATGCATGGAAAAGAACAACACATTAATGCTACACAGCCTCAAACTCATATACAAGGCTTCAGTCCTGCGCCCCGTTATCCACATGGGCCACATTCAGGAATATAAATAGAATAGTGATACGTTATTAATCCCAGTGGGGAAACAGTCTTTTCGCCTACCCGGTCATGCATGCTGTGAGACACACAAACACATATACAGATGAGGGCAAGCTTGGGGGTCACAGTGCAGGGTCAGCCAGCGACCAGCACCTCTTTCAACCTCTTTCAAGCCCCCCCCTTCCCCCGTTGTGCACCGTTCAATGAGGCAAAGTGAAATAGAGCGGTGAAATTTGCCTTGCTGCCGGTGAAGCTTGTCCAGAGCTCCACACGGGTTTTGACTGAGATTGGCTCTGGGGAAGTGCCTTTCCGTGTCACAGGAAGCGGTGGAATGGTTCATGAACGTCTCTGTAGGACACGACTTCCCTGCCAAGTTCAAGGGCCTCGCTCGGGCACGCGCCAACGTTGTGGCTTTGTTGCTGAGGGATTTCTTTTGATTCCGGGTTATAATAGCAAAGAATGATTATGTTTCTCAAACGCCTAGGAAAGCAGATTAGAAAATACGATGTGAGCTGTGGAATCTCCCTGCCATCTTGCGGCCGGACAAGCTACAGCCACATGTGGCCCAAGTCCAACACGATGGTGACTTATTACTTTATAAAAGCAGATTTGTTTTCTTTAAAGCTGCTTATTTAACGGATTTCCTTTACATTTGTTGATTGCCCAGAATTCAACCACAGCCCAAGGCCACTCAATCTCCATGTTTCCCACGAAGACATAATACTTCCTGTTTGAGATTATTCGACCTCGATATGTACAGTACCTGAAATATGCAATTTCAAAGGCGCCTTTTGAAATCGTTTTGGGTCATTATTCTTTCACAGTCACCTAATAGCGCCATAATTAGGAACACATTGGTCCATTCAGAGCTACCTGATGCGGCCCAGCGTCTTCAGCATGAACGTTAATCGGCGTATCACTGATGTCCCAGAAAATCACACTATGGTCCCGGTTCCAGCCCATTCTTTACAGCCGGATTTGGAGATTGCTTTACTTTAAATTGTGCATCATTTAAGGCGCACAGTTTTTAAACATTTGCCATTGACTATACAGTGTAAACCTGTCTTGGTGATTTGTCTCCTTTGCTACTTGTAGAGTTAAAGGTCAGATTTCAACTCCTCTGCTACTCAGACATTGATACAAAACGCTTGTTCTCCTCAGGGGAAAAACGCTACTATAGACCAACAGACCAACATGGAGCCATATAGACCAAAACAGTTCAAGACTTTATTGTCTTATGCACAGTGAACAGTTACACTATACAATGAAAATCTTACTCTGCATGTCCTTCCAGCCACTAAAAAATACAAATTAAACATAAAACACAAATATAAATTAAGGTAAGACAATAAGTACAATAAGACAGTAAGTACATAAACACAGTGAATGTAAGACCACCATTCCATTGTGAAACATACAACATCCTGAAACATACAGCACATACATTTTAATAGAGTTCTGTGAGCTTTTGTCCATCTATTTATTTTATAGTGTAATTCAGGTTAATCACCTCATGAAGGTTACACTGATTAAACAGCGCAGCCCCAAAGCAACTGGATCTGGCAACTAGTCTCCTTCACCATCATCTTACTTGCTGCCTGGTCTAACAATCTGTAAATTAACTGGGTCACCTATGTCTCTACTTGTAAATCAATCATTAACAGATACATTTCCAATTCGCCCGCAACCCCAACCGGGACAAGCGACGTGTTTATTCAGTATAAGTATGTTTTTCCTTTGTTGCTCTTAGTAAATTATTTTTGGCAGTATGGCTGTTTAACTCATCAGTTAAATAGATTATGTTAATGATGTGGAACTGACACTTCATATAGTAAGTGTCAATCTATTACTGTAATGGCTAATGTGCTCCGGAACAGAGGACTGGAACCCACGTTGCAGAAGAACCCCACACGGCACTATAGCTTCTCAATATGGAGTGGCTCTTCAAGATTAATGAGCCAAGTTCTTTTAATTTTGTCCACGTTTCCACAAAAACATTTCCACAAGTAGCCAGCTAATGTTAAGCAGGGTCGGTAAGGGCCCTGGATCACCCTTAAAAGGCTTTCTGTTCCACACAGAAAAACAAATTGATTTAAACAAGATAGAAAACAATTTTGGAGTCATTGGAGTAGGACTGGAAATATCCTTCCACCTTCTGGAACCGCTCACCCAGTACAGGGTGGTGGTGGGCATGGAGCCTGTGCCAGGAAGCAATGGGGACAAGGCAGGGCTCACCCAGGATGGGAGTCCAGTGGGTTGGAAATATCATGTAATAAAAATTCCTAGGGGGCGCTGCAAAGCAGCAGAAAGCGAGGATGATTCCAACGGCCCCTGAGTGACTGCGGCCTTAAAAAAATTGGAACATAATCCAATTAGTCTGGGTTGGGGGGTCAATATCCTTAGCAGCACCCCTGCCTATACCTACATAATCAACCTTTAATTCTGATTCTGGAGAATTTTTATATCTAACAGTATATACATAAAATCCGATAGTGGAAGGGCACAGGCCATTACTTAGTGCTAAGCCTGCTGTTGCTATTTTTGACTGGCTATTATCTGTACGACATGAAGAGAGCGCAGTGCGGAAAGCCACCCACTCAACGAGGCAGTCATCTTACACGAGTGGCGCTCGTCTGTGTGAGGTTAAGCTCGCCAAAATGCCCATGGCCTTATCGGCGGAGTCGCTCACATTACGGGGAGACGGGGCTTTGCAAGCCGACAGGAAATACCTTTCATCATTTGTTTTTATTTTGTTGATATCTAAGCAGAGAGCCGCTGACCTGGTATCGTTCGGATATACCGGCTGCATTTAGACGTGCTATATTGGGAACCGGTGGAAATACTGATTGGTGTCTAATCACGGCCTGACTGCGCTGCCCTTGACTCAAAAGATAGCTGGGACACTGACTTATGTCAAAAGACAATGAGCAAAGTTGTACCACCGGCACACATGCACAGATTACCCTAAAAGGATGATTATATGTTTGCAAAAAACAGCACATGGGGCTACAAGCTTTTGTGGTCCAAACAGCACTGGGCTGCGTGAGTGGGTGAGGGTGGTGTGGGGTATTTTCTGTGTAAACCATAACGCCGCAGCCCGCCCATAATAATGTCTTTAAAAAAATCTAGAAGGGAGGCTTTTCATTTTCGGAATGGAAATTTTTAAATTATTAATATCACTCTTAGGGTGGGTGAGGAAAACTTTTTTTCTTTCAAAAGTCTGCTTTTCAAAACATTTTTCTTAAATGGGACAAGACAACAAATACCTTATGACCTAGCTGTTTTTTATAGTGTTTTTATTTTTTTTTTAAATATTAGTTTTCTTTTCCTGTGTTTTTTCATCAATCTCCAAAAATATATCCTTTTTAAGTGACACAGTAGTAAAATCTATCTATCTATCTATCTATCTATCTATCTATCTATCTATCTAATTTTATGAAGGGGAAATGGTACTATTACTAGAGATATTTTTCCAATGAATTTGGTTAACTGAGAGGACTTAACACTGATTGTAAAGGGATTAGAAGGTTAATTGTTTAAATAAATCGGATAAAACCCTTTAAGACCCCACCAGCTTATCTTTATCATCTGTTTATCTCGTGAAGCTTATGAGAAATGTTCATGTGAATTTGAGTAGGTATCCGGTTTCCTCGCAGTCAAGCATAGCAAAAAGATGGATCTCGTGGCCTCTCTCAAAAGTAGAAGTCAAGCACTTGGTTGGCATATATTATGCAACACATAGTGCAGGGCTAAATGAGACAATATCGCTGATGTGTGGAATGGTTTGTCCTTATAGAACCTATGACTACAGGCTGATTTTCTAACTTACTTTTATTTGCCAACCTACGTTCCAGCGGTTTCCCCTCAAGGTGACCCTGTGGGCCGAAATCACCTGATAATTACACAAGCACATGAGTAATTTTACAATTAAGGGATAATTATAAGGTATCTGCACAAAATAGAGCGTATGATACTCATAAAGGGAGTGTAAATGTCAAGGCACATCTCCTGTCAACAAATGAGTAAAACATGATTGCAGAGAAACATTGCATGCTGTTAAATTTGTTATGCTCAGCACGCAGACTGGCTCTAAACCACAAAGATGTGTGAATCGCAAAGAGACGGGGAAGAGGTTGCCTCCAACAGATATGGTGGTGTGGAGTGGTGGGGGGGGGGTCAGACCAACCCACAGAGTAACTCAGGCCAGATTTTACCAGAACATTCAAATGTACAAAATGAAAAACGTTAACATTGAATATCCAGCTGATCTGGTCCTTGTGGGGGAACCTTTAAATGTTTCCCAACCAGTGTAATTTTTATTATCATTTTTTATCAGGTTATTTCTTTTAAAATTTCATATGACTGTCCTGTCTGCAAAAAAAAGAAAAATACTCCCTTATAGCTAGCATACAAGCCTAGGCTAACTTTCCCACTAGTGAAAAGATATTAACTAGAGAAATGATACATTCCATAAGTGCAGGAGTGAGACCTTTGACTAGAATCCAGGATATCAGCTAAAAGCACACAGGCTATCCAAACCAATAATTAAAGCTCTGTCAAATTACATTTTTATATGACAGCTAATCCCGGCCAGCCTTTCATTAACTTCTGACTGTTTCATGTAAGAGATAATAACGTGTACGAAAGTGGAGGTCTTTCATTGTCAAAGTGACAGGTCAGCTTATGATCGATAAGTGGGACATATTCTCACTTTAGGCACTTTCATCTCTTGGATAGCTGAATTTGACCTTTCCTCTTTACCAATTAAGCCCACGTTTCACATCTAAATAACCATATGCGCAGTAGTGGTACGTTAAATACCTACATGGAGTCACACGTCCTTCAGCTCTGCAGGAGAGAAAATCTTTCCAAATTATATAGTATTTTACATTATTATGCTACATCATTACAGTAAATCATTACCATACAATATTGCTGAATATCATTATTATGTATTATTAAAGAAGATTTTTGCATTAAATTATTACTGCATATTATTACAGTAAATTATTATGGTAAATTGTTAAAAATAGATTATTAGTTATGATGTCTTTTTTCCTGTATCATTACCATACATTATTATTAGAGATCCGATACAGATTATTGGTATCAGGCCGATATTGGCAAAAAAATGTTGCATTGGATATCAGGAGGGAGCAGGAGAGTAAGAAACCGATCCGATTTTCCATCAGAGATGGCCCCAGCCTGAAGAATGGCTTGTAGCTTTGGCCTTAGCGGCACATAGCGTAAACAGGAGAGAGGGTCACACGATGGTTTCAGAAACGCACGTTTATCGGTGCTGTCATGTCGGCTGTGTGGAAACACTGGACTTTACGCTGAAGGAGGAAAAAAGGAAAACTGCAGATTGCAATATATGTCAGGCGAGTGCTGATCTTTCTTAAGACTGAACACAGTCAAAATTTATGCAAACTAGATGTCTTCAGACTTGTATTCGTTCTAAAGTTTAGTTAATTAAAAGTTTAATCAAAAGCTCTATCTGTGTTCTATTATATATTTTGTACTGGAGACTTATGTGTACTTTTTGACTAGAAATGGTTAGTTTCAGTATACCGTGATATTTTTATGATTGACTTCTTTATTGTATTTAATTTGACAACAGATTACAGTACAATTTATACTTTAGGAAATATTTCTGTTCATTTTTGTGAAAGACGTTACTGAACAAAACAAGGCAGACTTGTGTAAATCGTGTTGGCCCTGGTTTTCTCCTTGTAGCGTAATGGCAGAGCTTTGGTTTGAACAAAGTGACCATGATGTTTTCCTGTTCTTAGCATACTCAAACAATGTTGGTACAAAACTAAATGCAGATAGTTTGCCACGTTAATTGAAATGTATTGATACAAATGATATTTAATGGTTAGTAGTTGATAAAGGGGAAAAAATATCAGATTGGTATCAGAATCTGCTGATACTGAACATTTTAATGTCAGTATTGGGATCGGACCAGACAAAATGATACTGTGTCATCTCTAATTATTACTGTACATTATCATACCAAACACACCGTTTTGTTTCACTGTTTCAGCTGCTTTTGAAATGCACACACTTGCATGTCCTCTAAGGACCACACTGTCTCTGATAAGGTTTAACTCTTCGGCCATCAAGAAGACTACCAGCTGTACGGGCATTAGATGTATGAACATGCAGACTGGATTCAATGGTGTTTGTTCCCAGTTCCTCTCTTAGACAATGAAGTTTGGGGTCCTGATGGCATCTACCTTTAGAAGGTCTTTATTGGCACGTCAGTGATTATTATTATTTACAGACGTCCCTAAGCCTAGCGCACACGTTCCTGTGGTCGAGTTCCTCTGCTGACCCATTAGAGACGTGGTAGCTGCACCCTCCAAATTTTTTTAAGTAAATGTTTGGGTTTTCCTCTGAGATGGGATTAAAAATGTCAGCATTGTGAGGAACCAAAGGACTAATCAGGTTCCTCTCAAATTGCCATGTCGCTCTGTCACAATATGTAATTATTGCTGGTGACTAATGAGGCCCCCCGCCGTAGCCAGGGCGACCCGTCATGGCAACATCAAAGGCACGTTAGAGCTCAGCGCCGTCATCTGCTCTGGCGACGCTCTCACAGCCAGTGATCCCGACCTGCTCAGACAAGACCTGTCAAGGGGTTTGTCCTATGCAGCTGTGTCACCCAGTGGGGCCGTGCCCTTTGGGACAGAGCTGACGGGATGTTCAAAAGAGCCAATCAGAAGCCAATCAACAAATGCCAACAAAGACCATGTGACTAAGCATGAACTAAGGCAAAAAGCCTCAAAGGAAATATTGTCATCTTTCAGACTCTGTACGGATTCTGCCTTTTTTATTCAATTCATGTTTTATTGAAAATAAATAATAAGTGAAAGCGATTTGTATACAAGTAATGCGAATAATTACAGAAGGATAATGCAAACACAAAACTGATGTCGTTAGAAAGAGCATTTGCTATTAAAATGTGGAAATTTTTACCTCACGAATCTGCATTTACTTTAAATTGAGCTGTCTGTTATAGTTTAACATTTTTTCGTAATTAAAGGCTCTTCCTAAATAGGAACTTTAGAACTTCAATTATGTTTTTTATTCCTTGTGGTGAGTGGTTTGGTTTTGCGCTCTGGAGCAGCTGTGCATAATGTTAAAACCTGTTCGTGTTTTAGATCAACTCTTCTGAGAGAGATTTTTTTTTATTTACCTCTCTTATGCATGAAGGAAGCAGTCTAGGCACATTAAATGTATAGCTAAGGGTTGGATTAATCTAGTCATTGACACGTTGATGCACAACATGATAGGGATGATCTTTTGGCGTGACCTAAAACATATTTAATGGGGTTTTCAAATTGGTGTCGAAATTAAATTTATTTGTGAATAAGCACAGTAATTTCAGGGTAAATCTAGGCAGCTGTATTTAATCAAAGTCAAATCAAAATAAAGTGCCAAGAAGCGTAGCTGCAGTGTTTGCTTTTAAGACCTAATTAAAACTTGTGCATTTGGACCATCTCTGAGCGCTGGTCCAGGCAGCTTGAAGAGGCTGGATGCATGGTGTGGGCGCAGAGCGGCAGCCTTCATCCGGATTGATGCTCATTTACACGCTGCTGTATCTGCACTGCTGCCTTGAGATCCGAGCCAGATGTGTGCATTGAGCTGCCTCAGCTGCATATCTGCCCTGGGCTTATGCGTCGCCACGCAGATACGATTTGGTTGCAGCCGGAGGGTCTTACTAAACCGCATGAAACACTCAACCAAAACTTGTCATCTTAAAAGGAGCAGCAAAGCAAAACACTGTGGGTTGCTGCTCCAAATGTGGTTTGTTGCATTTAAAGTGCCATAGAACAGATAAATGTCTTATTTATGTCTGAAAAGGCCACAGTTTATTTCTTCCTTTAATGGACCTTAATTAGGGTGATTATGCTGTTCCCCTTGCTTTTGGTCTTTCAAATAAAATCACAGAGGTAAGTAAAACTAAGAACTTCAAAAATTAAAAAGAAAAGTCATCACACAAAAAACACTGTCTCTCAACACAGCTTTGTATTTTTAAGAAGACATATTCGACGTGATTGTTCACGCATGCTGGATGAAAATAAGCCTGAAACGCGCTTCAGTCTAACACCCACGATACTGTAAAGAAATGAGGTGTGTGCCTGAAACGTAATTGAAATTGGAAATCCTAAAAGAGCTGTTTAGCCCTGTCACCTGTTAATATGACACAGGCCTACCCTTAACTGAAAAAATTTATCACAAGACTTGATTATTTTTAAGTGATGACCCAGCTAGAGCTAATTAATACACTGCTATATAGACTATTCATCTGAATTTTGCGGTGTACTTATTATCATTGTCATGGAAAGTCTCAAGTGTGACACTCATTTAATTTAGTGACATAGGCCTACAAATAGGCAAAGACTATGTTTATCCCAATTTTTGTGTTTATTTTTAGTTCATGCTATTTTGTTGCTTATTACAGCATTTTCTCCTTATAATATGTTAATTGGGAATTGCAATATAAAATAAAAACTGACAGCAAACCACAGATGGTACTAAAGTCGAAATGTAGAATCAATTAGTACAGGAGGGGCAGCACGGTGGTGCAGTGGTTAGCACTGGTGCCTCACACCTCTGGGATTAGGGTTCACGTCTCCGCCCGGGTTCCATGTGTGTGGAGTCTGCATGTTCTCCCCGTGTCGTCGTGGGGTTTCCTCCGGGTACTCTGGTTTCCCCCCACAGTCCAAAAACATGCTGAG
>JAAGVU020000039.1:15471294-15574005 GCA_011763525.2 Mormyrus iriodes
TCCTGGGTTGTTCCCTGCCTTGCGCCCGCAGCCTCCGGGATAGGCTCCGGACCCCCCGCGACCCGAAATGGAATAAGTGGATGGATGGAATTAGTACAGGAGATCATCTAATTATCAATTTACTGTGAATTATCCAAAGTAAGAGTGGTCAGTGGTGCTTATTGAGAAAAGGGGGGTGACCCTCCTACAGAATGCCGATCCTCAGAGAGGCAGCATCTGTTTCTAATAGGCACGGCTGGCGGAAGGGTGGGTGTGCCGTTCAGCGGTAAAAAAGTACAGGCCGCCGCATCTTTAAATAGCCTGTGGGGAAGGGAAGGACGCTTGTGGGTCACATTGTTTCATCCCAGATTCCGTGAATCTGGACTGCAGTTTGATCCCTTTGAAGAAAACAAATGTACAATTAGAGAGGAATGTGTACAATGTCTGCAGCCCATGGATTTTTTTTCTTCTGCGCTCTTCAGTGGTGAAATTATAGATGTTTTTTTTTTCCCTGTATCCATGGCCGCCCAGATCCACTAAATAGATGCTATTTATTATCAACTTTCAGTTCACAATATCTTGCTGCTTGTCTGAGGTTTTCTTTTTTCAGTCCGTGTTTTGTAAAACAGACGGAAACCAAAAGACTGCAGCTAAGTGAATATCCTGTCAGGTCCTGTTACTGATCGCAGCAATTTCAACTCAATCAAAAGGGGAGTGTCTGAAAACACAACATTTACACTCTTGGCCTTGATGGGAATGCTGTTAAAAATCATTAGCAATAATTGTTGATTTATTGATTATTGCACATTGGTTATATTAAATGTACACTACCACTCAAAGGTTTTTGCATGCCATGTGTTTTTACCACTTTTCCATTTATTTCATAAACTGCAGATTTTTTTATTCTTGTTAAACACTGGAGATTTCAGTGAACAACTATAAGTGAAAATATAAGTCAACAAGTTTCCTTTGTAAGATGGAAAGTGTATGTCTGACATCCTATCAACTGGTTTTGTGGTGATGGCATAGTGAAATCCTAGGCTGTCCTTTAATTTTAATTCACTAGTTAACTGTTTCATCCCATGAAACAGAGCAGTATTTAATGTCCCTTGTAGATGGAATTCCTCGAATTTTCTCTGCTGTTATAACTGCTAGAGGAGGTTACTTTAATTAATCAAAATATGACATTTTGTTGTTAATAAAGGCACTCAAATGATGAACATACTGTACATTTATTTGTTAGCACAGAATACTGAGTGTATATTTAGTAAATGTTAAATGAGTAACATGCAAATGTAGAAAATTTCAGCGTGTGTAAAAATGTTTTGATTAGTTAAATGTTAAACACAAAGGAGACTTAAAATTGCTTTTTAAAAAATAAGTTATAAACCCCCATTCTCCTCCTGTGCATGGCCCCAAACAGAGATATCCTAAAAGTTCCTAAAATAAATAAATGGCTCGCTAAAGAAGCAGGGTGACTGTGATTTTCCTGCACTACAGATACACGTGACGTTTAAAGCCACATCCGATGACACGCTTACTGGGCATCATTAGACCGTGTCCAATGCATCCTACAAACAAACACAGCGAGGCAGGTCCCCTTTTATTATGAGGAACGATTTTACTACCGGAGCAGCTCATAGTTACCATTACGCAAACGTACATGACCTCAGAAAAGGGATCATCTTCTTATTCATAAACTTCATATTCATTACGCTATTTATTTGTGGGTCTCTGAGTAAGAAGGGAAGTTTATGAATAGAATAAGCTACAAAATTTTTAAAACTTCAGTAAAACTTGCTTTTTAAAAAGTGAGTAGACTGGTTGTATTATCAGTTTGATGTTGCAGTGTTTACATGTTATCCATCAGTCCAGCCCTCTTTCCATCCTTTTATTCATCAACCAATCCTTTCATTATCCATACATCCATTCTTCTCTAAGCACTAATCCTGGTGAGGGTCACAGGGTTTACTTATTATCCATCCATCCATCCATCCATCCTTTCATTCATCCATCCATCCTCCTCTAACTGCTTGTCTTGTTCGGGGTCGCAGGATTGTCATATTATCCATCCATCCAGCCATCCATCCTTTCATCAATCCATCCATCCATCCTTCTCCAACCTCTGATCTCACAGGGTTTTTGTATTATCCATCCACCCATCCAACCTTTCATCCATCCATCCATCCATCCATCCATCCATCCATCCTCCTCTAAGCACTTACCCAAGTCAGGGTCACAGGGTTTGTATAGTATTATCAGATCAATCCATAGTTTTGACCCACCAATCTCAGCTCTGAGTGAATGCTACACCGCCAGCAGTCCAGGGGTATCCAGGAAGCTGGGCTACTGTGAATCGCCATTCCTCCCATAGCTGCTCTGTCTGTATGCATCAAGTGACCTTTTTCACACGGCTTAGCAGGATGACAAAAAGAAAAACATTTTCTCTAAGTAATGAAAGATGAAATGGGCCAGAAAAGAGCGTTTCAAGAAGCTATGTCCCTGGAGGAGTCTGAATATTTACTGGCATTGAAATAACAGTCGTCTTTTATCCTTCCTGAGCATAATCAAAGGTCTGGCTTAAGTTACTGTATATGACAGGATAATTGGTCACATGCCATCCTTATTCACAGTGAAAGGGGTCGACTCTGTATTGAAGCGCGTCCTCTCAGGTTTCACGATAGCTAAGAGGATAGCAAAGAGCACATCCAATAGGAAGCGATGGCGGCATTTACCTTTGTGGGAGAGGATGCTGGGCTTGCAGAGTCACACAAGAAAAATGCCACTGTGCACCCAATGTACTGCATGTGTGAGGGGCAACAGGGACAGTAACAGTAATAATAATAATCATAATAATAATAAGATGAAGAACATGAAGATTATGATAAATTGATGGGGAATGGAATTGTGTGTTTTTAATAGTATATATACTATATATTATATATTTTTGCATGAATAAGGAGGTTGAACTTATCGTATAGCCCACAAGTCTTGCACATCATTAGATAAATTATGGAGGTTCACTGAGAAATCTTTGGAATCCCATAGTGCAGAGAGAGAGATGTTTGCTAAAAACACTTTGGGGCTCTAGGTTTTATCAATATCATCCTTTCTCATTTCAAACCTGATGAAATATGTCAGTTTTGTGCAGATTCACAGTAAAAAAAATGTATAAAAGGTCAGTTTGAGACTTCAGATTAACAAGATCGGGTTTCCCAAGGCCACCGCTAACTACTGCCGCAGTCAGACTTATGTCGATTGAATTTCCTAAAAGGCTGCTGTGCCTCATGTGGTGGCAGAGAAAGAAATCCCACAGTTGCCAGCCTGGTTCAGGTACTGTAGCTGTTTAATGATGTTTTCAGTAGTCAAAAGAAAAGCGATCAAAGCACTTGCTGAACAGTTCATCTTTTGAGTTCATCCATTATATCACAGTGACTAGCAGAGGCAGCATTTCTGATGCTCTGGCATTTCCTCCCAACCTCATTCCTGCTCCTGTGGACAGCAGTCTATCGGATACTCTCCTTTTCTTGCCAGCTATCCTGGCTGGAATACATACACCTAGCATTGAGAGTTTCCCAGTGAGATTTTCCCTGCTCCGTCAAGCCATGTACTCCGACCTGCTCCTGTAACCTTAGACTCTGAATCGTGGAGCACCTGCTCTTTTATCGGCATGAATGAAGTGATCCAGTGTATAACCGTCTGAGGAACAACACAAAGGGACTGAAATTCCACAACCGTAAAAGGGAAAAAAAAAAAGACTCAAATCTTAAACATGCTTATGCTGTGCTGCCTCAAGGACGTAACTATGATTGTTCTGAGTTAATAATAACTGTAGCCAGGAAATAAACAAGTGAGTAAACTTGATAAAAATAAATGGTTAAAACAAGATGCCCTACTGACCTCAAACATCTACTGTTTGCTTGAAAGTTTGACCCCTCACAGACATTACAGGCCAGTGTGGTGGGTGTTTGGTGAGGAGAAACCGCATGCCTCCTCTCCTGATTTGGCCACAGGTATTGGCGATTAGGCTGAGGGGAGGATGTTGACACTCTAGACGGGGCTGATGGATTTTTTCCCCCTACCAGCCGTTGGTAATATCTGTGGTATTGTGGCTCCTATGGGCGAATGAAAGACACCTCTTTTCCGAAGGTCCCGGTTTCTTTTAAGTTTTTTTATCAAATTTGCATAGTGAAGAAAAACATCCATACATACATACATCCAACTCCCAACCAGTTGTCCTAGTCAGGGTCACTAGGGACTATCCCAGGTTGCACTGGGCACAAACTGGGGTACAGTCCGGGCAGCATGCCAGCCCATCACAGGGCAAATTCAGACACACAAAATAACACACTATGGGTACTTTAGAGAAGCCAGTTAGCCTATCAGCATGTCTTAGGGCTGGGGGAGGAAAACTGAGAACTTACAAGAAACACTAAGGTGAACTAGTGACTACAGAGATAAAAATGAGGAGGACGTCAGCTTTAACCTCGCAAACGATGCTGGAGTGAAATACATTTAGACTGTTTCCATCACAACACAATTCTACAAAAGCAAGTTAAAATGAATGACTTGTTGCACTTCTAAATGATTAACTTTCTGATTCTCTTGTTTAAAGCCAAGCCAGTACTATCTATTATTGCTCTTCAGTATTTTGTGGTGTACTTTACTCAGTGTGTACTAATAAGTGTGTCTTTTAAAATGGTTTCTTACTGCAGTTTTGCTGTGGGTTTTGTTAATAGTTGATTGTAGTACTTTTTACCACAAAAAAGCTACAATGTCTGGCCACTAGGTGGTGAGAGTGACAGTTTCATCTAGTTTCATATTATAACCAATAAAATTAATCATCATTAATCATCATTTTCCACCAAATAAAGTTTCATATTCTAACCAATAAAATAAAGTCCCGGCATTATAGGCTAAATCGCGGAAATGAGCCTAGCTGTATATCATTCCTGATATCTGCAAACATTTCCTGAAGATCTCTGGCTAAATATTTATTTATGGAAAAACGATTTACTGTTGCAGGTTTGCCTCAAACTAACAAAGGCTACCAACGAATGTCATCCTCTAATGTCATAAGGTCCTCAGCATCAATATTTTTTCGATGTGAAAAATGAACCGTATTTTGAAGATGTTCTTTCGAGGGGAACTAGTGTGGACACACCTAAGGAACAATCGATATTCGTGTCACAAGTGGAATAATCCAGATTAATATGGCATAAATCACGATGCAGAAACACACTAAACAACCGGAATGTACTGCGCGGGTAACAAGTTAAGCGATCTAGATAAATATATAGCAAAGAGAGCAATTCATATGTAAACTGAAACAAATGTAATGATTCTGATAGATGTAAGAAACGGAAAAATGTAGAGTTGAAGTAATTTGTATTAGTAATAATAATTTGTTACCTTTTCATTTGTATTAGTTCAGTTGTGTAACTATTAAATATTAAAATAATTAAAAACTGGCTGATTAAATTAAGATGAAGAGTATTAATAATTTTGAAAACAAATTCAAAACATCTGGCAACAGAGAGCAACATATCGCATATAATGTATTGCATGACATTTTGGCTGCATTAATACATTTTATTGAAAACAAGCAGGGCTTAGTATTTGTAAAAGCACGGCGAGGTTGATATTAAAATAAAGTGTTTCTAGAATCGCACGCGAAGAAGAGAATCCCCGAAGTGTGCGGTGACCCTTTCTATGGACTTACGAAATCATGCTATGTTTATCCTGGAGAATTTTTCTGTATGTGTTTTTCTCTTTCTTTCTTTCTTTCTTTCTTTCTTTCTTATTGATAAAAAAGCAGAAAAAAACAGAATTAAAATGTTGTCTCCTTTAAAATTCTGCATAGCTGTTTTTACGAAGCTTGTTTGGGCTGTTGGGCTATAGACTCTTGTGTCTGGAGAAGCGCAACGCCTGAAGAAACGTTTAAACACTGGAGATAAATATCTGGGCGACACAGCGCATACAAAACACCTGTCTCTATCACGGCACAAGATCAGTGTTGGAAATATTTCTCTTATGTTCAAAAGATGCTGCGGGATGGCGTTTAATAAGGGGCTGTCGGTGTGCTTTTCCTTAATAATCTCCCCGATAAGAGCCGGCTTTCATCTCGCTGTACATGCGGTTTCCCGCTAACCTTTTCATGTTAATAACGAACGCGATAACAGCAAAGTTTTGCCTCCGTCTAGGCTGCCTTAGGATGAAAAAACCCAGAAAAATTATTTTCTCAAATTAGAGACATCCTAAGAATAAAACTGTTTAAGACCACGTGTCAAGTCAGATCCATCACTCAACAAATTTTCAAAGAAAGCCAAACATTTTTGAGATAACCACATAATAAAAGATAAATCATTTAACAGAATTTTTGTTGCAGACAATTTTAACAGTCATAAAAGAACTTTATTTTAACCTGAGATTATGTGGATGAAAGAATATTTTTGTAATGAATACACATTTGCCTCTTTTTTTTTCTTAAGTCTCTTATTACGTTTGAATCAGTTGTCTTTAGACAACTTTCAGAGTATTTTTCCTATTTGCTAATCATAAATTGTAAATTTGTGGTGATAATATGACCTTTTTTTTTACCATCATGAATTACATATTGAAAGCCATTATTCCTAAGTTATTCAAGGGAATTTCCCCCAATGAAAAGGTCTTTCTTCGTAGACCAAGGCATTAAACATGGAATGTATTTTAATTTGGAAATATACATTACTTTTGTATGGATGAGACACACAAGAACTTTTGTGTACTACTGGAGGGAAACCATTAGGCCCCTACGTCTTGTTATGTGGGCCTACATATGAAAAAAATTATGAAGAGTTACCAAAACCCTTTTGGTGAAAATCACTATTCAAACAGCTGCTTCCTATTTATGAATGAATGCACATGGCAAGATTATTATGTGTCTATTCATTCAAGACCGTGCTCCTGTATGAATCTCAGCTTGTCATTCGTTGTGCGGCAGGGGTAGCTATACAAACCATTATTATTTTTTATCATGACACCAAATCTCAACTCGCATGATCATGTGACCTGCAGTGTGGCCAGCAAAGCCTAATATGCCTGCCTCCTCTTCCCCTGAGCGCCCCAAGAGCCCCGGGCCAAAGAAGCTAGTCTCTGATTGGTCAGGTGATTAAATAAAAAAAAACAAAGACATCAAGATAAACTGCAGAAAAAATTTATTGTATTAGAACTTGGATCTGTTTTATGTTAATGTGTTAATTATACCTGTATATGATAACTTAAGGTTGAATAAAGTTTACACAAGGATGATCTACCAGGTTGATTTTGTCTTGACTGCCCCATTCATGGCCTGTGCATGTGGGCCAAGTGAAAATCCATCCATCCATCCATCCATCCATCCATTTTCTGAAACCACTTGTCCTATTCAGGGTAGTGGGGGGTCTGGAGTCTATCCCGGAGGCTATGGGCGCAAGGTAGGGAACAACCCAGGATGGGGCGCCAACCCATTGCAGGGCACACCCACACACCATTGCCATGACAAAATCTCAAAAATAAATTCAGAGTCTTACGTCCCATACTTCTCAATATTTTCCACGTTTTTATGACTGTATATAAATGTATTAGTCACGCTTAAAGAGAAATTATCTGGTGGGGGCCGGGGGCAGCATGTGGCTCAGTGGGTTAAGTCTCTGTGCCTGTGATCGGAAGGTCTCCAGTTTGAGCCCGACCTTGGCACATCTGCGGGTCCTGGAGCAAGGCTCTTAACCCCCTGCTTCCAGGGTGCTGCTATGGGTGGCTGCCCTTTGCAGCCAGCTTGCTCTCTCCTACAGAGAGCAAGTTGGGGGAGACACACAGGGATCAATAAAGTATCAATTTTTATTGCATAATCTAATATCAACATTAAGCATACTTTCAGTTTTGTTTGGTTTTTATTTTGCAGGTGTTTATGGATGGTCGCAGATTAGACCCTGGTGTCTATACTCATGCCTGCGATTCACCCGGTGCCTCACATTGGCTCTGTTCTTTAAACGCTACTTAACCTGCGGCCCATAACTTATTTTCCAGCCTTCTTAGCTATAAATCTTCACGCGTCACAAATGTTTCCTCCAACCAATGCCTCAGACCCAACAATGGTTCGGGATTCCAAACCGGCTTTTCCGTCCATGTGGCTTCAGAACGGGACACCTAGTCGGAGCAACGTCCCCTTTAAATCAAGCTCATAAAGATTCCACGTGTCAGAGGATTACACGTTTGCATGATTAGAAGCTTGGGCTACATAAACAGGCAGTGTCAAGGTTTACATTTTACCGCTTAAGTGCAACCAGCTGCTCAAAGCGAACCCCCAGAGGGGGGAAAAATGTAGTTAATCAAGAAGATGGAGAGCTTTTTAAAACTGTTCCACTGCCCCTTTAATTGAGATTGATGGATGAGCCGTGCAACTGGGTGTCTATTATAGAAAACTCTGCCACTAAACCGTATTCAAAATTACAAGATTGACATGGGCCCAGATAGGAATAACAGTGAATAAAAGTGCAGATTTAGAATATGTACCATCATCTCAGTCTGCTTCTTAACTGGTGCACAAAAAATGCACTAGGTTAGCCCTTCATTTCAGTTTCAGGTCCTTTGGATGGTGACTCAGGTGGGGAGGCCTTATCACCCCCCGCTCTGTAATTAGGACAGATCCTCTCCGAGGGCAGTGGCACGGGGAATGCAGAAGGCCTCTTCCAAAGAGCACTTTTCATTTTGACCTTTGCTTTTAACATGCGAGTTTACACAGAGGGCTCATCTCCGTCTCTTTCATGTGCACAAACAGAGAGAAACCTAAACAGCCTACTTAAAAGGTCTGTCAAACTGATTAAAGAAGGGGAAAATAAAAATGTACGAAGGTCAATGTGTTTAAAAGGAAAGGTACACAATTTACTATAGGTGGGGAACAGTTGGAATTATCAGGAGCAGAGAAGTGGGAGTAAAAGTCTATATTGGGTTCTATATGATGCTAAAATAAAGCATGAAGGGATCCCACATTGACTTCCCCAGTTTTACAGCTCATGTGATGCCAAAAACTCAAAGAGGTGACGATATTAAAATGGAACACCCCCTGGTGGAACCAGCAAATGGACTGTTCCACAGTAAAAATCTGCAATAACACAGTTTCAAATGACCATTACTGCAGTTTTGAGTGTCATTTATAGTTTCACAAGGAGCTCATGCAGACCTACAGCTAACCTACATACACCCCTACAAACCCCCAAGGTTCGCCAATGCACTGCAAGTTAGAAAAGCACATGGCTGTTATGTACATGGTTTACCATAAATCAATTTATAGTCTAAAGGGATATACATACGTGAAATTTTGTATATGAGAGGAGCTGTTCAGCTCATTGTTCATCTTGAAGCCGTGGTGATTAAAAAGTTTAACCTAGTGCTGATTTGAATGAATCTAAGGATTGACCCACAAAACTGCGACTGGAAAACTTACTGCGAACCCCTGCCCCACCATAACTGATGTACAAAGGATATACCCACCATACACAGAATGTAGTTCATTTTAAGGTGGAAGACAGACAGGAACTGAAGATATTTTTTAATATTGCTAATCACAACAGAACTGAGAATATCAAGTGGGTGCACTGATGTTTCATGTGTTCTGGTGTTTCCTAGGAATACAGTGACTTAACCATAGGATTATTAAATCCTCACATTGAATATCTTTCTCCCAAGGATTTTGTGAAGGCTATACACCAAAACTCTAATTTAAACAACATTAACCTTGGTAGATTTCCATCATATGCTTTGATTTGATACATCTTTTACAAACGGCAAATATCATGCACTGTACTGTACCCATTAAACCTCTGTGTGAAACAGTACTTTTTTTAGTTACGTATTTCGTATTAATATTTTTTACAGCTGTGGTCCTGCTGTGAGGGTCTTTTACAAGGTCGTTTCATTTCCCATTTTTATGGGTGCGTTTATAAGATTCGTGAACATGAATTTGTATTTTTAATTTTTTCAATGGTTTCCTTTAAACATGAAGCCTTTTATTTGAGGCCCTATTAAGAAAATGGAAGGACATTGAGTGTAATTAATCCTGGAAGACAGATATAAGTGGAAAAGAAGTACATGAGGCCATATTTTGGCAGCAGGACAGCAACATTGGAGCTGAGTGGTTTTCATGATAATAATAATCAAACATGTAAACCCAGCTGTGTAAACATTTTAACTAAAAATATATCATAATGCACAACAATGTAACTTGGTGCAGAATATGTTTTGCATCATCAGTGTAAACATACAAGATACACATTAATTATGGGCCGTTTACATTTATACATAACAGTGCATTATAAAAAAATTGTTGGCAGTGTGGAAAGTGGTTTACGTACTGCTTCCTCCTTTGTGCCATTTCCGTTGAATCTGCATTGACTATCCAAGCCTCTTGTTTACGCTCATCGTTGATGGAAAGCTTTGGATTTTGGAGAGGCTGCACTCGTGGACCCTGGCATTTGAAACTCAGCCTTGATGATTTGAGACTGGACACCCATCAGCTTAGAAGAGCCGTCCCTGACTAATCCCAGACATCCGACATGAAGGTAAACACCAAAAAGCAGCAGCAGTCTTAGCAAATCTGAGCAGAGCTACCATTTCTGAACATCAGTCCTCCTCGAGATTATATCACCAACATTATCAGTAAACACTCATAGTAATTGGTATTAAATGGTGGACATTAAAGCAAATGCTGTGTTACACATGGCCTGAAAGCTAACAGTCATCCAGTAATCATGCACCTGTTGCTCTGAGGTCAGGAACTGACAATTAAACTGTTTATAGACTCATTTTTTCCACCCTTCTGAGGTCCAAGCTTCCTGATGGTATAGAAATGAAACATAAGGTGTCATTAGTTATGCTGGCAAGACAGAAGACTAGGAGTGGGAAAAAAGTCTATTTTATGATTACTTGCGATCCTGGTTTTGATGATTTGATATCGATTTGCAAAATTCCAAGACTAGACTAGTTAATTTTTGACTTTTCCCGGTGACTTTGAAAATATTTCTCTGAATTTTAATTGTATCAGTCCTCTTATTCTATAGGTGGCACTACTTTTTCTCTCACTTATAGGACGACTGCAATAGCTTAGCGCAATCACCTTGCACTGCCATCTTGGTACACGGTCAGTCATAGGCTGTGTCCAAATTCAAAGGCCGTTCCATTTCGAAGGCTCCTTTGAATGCGGTCTAGAAATGCATCCTTCTTTTGTTGAGTTCCAAGTGGATCCTTCACAGCACAACATATCTCAAGATTCACTGCGCAGAGGCAAAGTGGATGTGTCCCAGCTAGGCGATAGGAGCGGCGCTTTGTGACTCAAGGTTAAGGGCAGGAACAGAAAAATAAGAAGTTATCTGTAGGCTAGACCGTCCCATTTGACAACGCTTTCTGTTCGACCTTCAAAGAACATCGCATACAAAGGCTATGCCTTCGTAGACCACATCTTTTGAAGGATATAGCCCATGAATTTGAACGCTGCCATGGTAATGGAGTACTCCAGCAAGTGAATGCAACCAAGTCAAGTACAGCTTTATTCTTACATCAGTCATATTCAGTACACTGCTTACAGTGATGTGAAATGTTATATAAAAGCAAAATAAATAAAAATGAAATAAGAGCAAACAATGTTAAGAGAAAACAGATATTATTGGATGTGACCTGCTGTCACTTATGATAATATTGTTATCTGTTTTTTTAAACGCCGTGGGTTACACTGAAGCAAATTAAAGCGACTAAATGCCTATAGGTATAATATTTGTTTCTGGCTGGGTACAAGGGAAAAGTGTGAACAAAATATTTTGGTGTATTCATGGGTAAGTACAAGAATAAATTTCATGCTTATTATATATTGTTTTTAATGATTTTTTGTCATTGTTTTTACAACAAATCTGGTTTAATTGCACATTAGTGAAAGTGTCTTAAACATAAATTGAATTGAATTGACTCGAAATGGAATCCATTCAAGAACTTATGAATCAAAATCGTATTGAATTGTGAGGTCAGGGTCAATTCCCAGTCCTAAACAATACCCAAATGCCTCTCAAATAAAAAGATTCTAATTGATGTATTGATGCATTTCTTTAAGTTAAAGTCCTTCTGAAAGATGGCATGTGAATTTTAGAACCGAATCATTAGCTTGTGAAATGGATGCGAATGAAATCCAATTGAATCGAACTGGGGCATCTGTGCCAATAGTCAGCCCTATAGAAGATCAGAGGGACTTTAATAACCTTAAATTGTATACATGTCAGATATGTGAATGTTGTTGTTTGTCTGTTATTGTTGTTCATAATAGATTTTCAGTGCTGGTAAGTGAAAAGGCTGCTTCTTAAAAATACTCTCACCCAGGTCAGGGCTCACTTGTTAGTTGTGTTGTTAGTAGTATAGATCATTGTTAACATGCCCTAACTAACCACACGTGCGCAATGGAATGTGAGTGCAAAGTTCAGCCCAGGAGCTGCTAGTGCAGAGGAAGTGGATCAATCTGCCTTGTTCTGGAGATACTTTCACCGGCGACGTCTGGAATGCGTCTGGTGAAAGATGGACTTGCTTGTCTCTCCAGATTGCCACTGAACAGGGACTTGGAGGAGCTACTGTGAGACCTGAAAGACTGTCACTTTTCCAATATTCTGAGCGAACTCGCTGTCAGACAGAGGAATTGAAGACCAGGACAGGCTGATCATACAAAGATGAAACACGCTGACTCTTAGACACTGATGCAACTTGTGTGGAAAAAAAATAAATCTACAATATATGTTGGCAAACATTAAGTATGTTAACATTAGGAATAAACAGTGGTCAAGTTGTAAAAATAATTCACAGAGGGTGGTGGTGGTGGGGTCACCAACTATAGTATTTGTCAAGCTGGCAGGGGGGTGAGTACCCCCACCCCTTGAACAGTCAACAGATATACCTGTATGTGAGTGATATTGTGAAATTACTCAGAACAATTTAGAGGAATGGGGAAGAGGAATGGTATTTTTCAGAGATGTTTCCCACAGGCAGGATGGCATCTATATGCATCCCATGACAACTCAAGCCCTGAGAAGATTCATAACTTAGGAGTCTTTTGATTAAGGCTATACATGTTGTTGTACGTTTATTTTAGTACAATGGATGGTGAGCAGTAGCCCTGAGAAGATGATCAGGTGCAGAGTAAGAAGTCAGGGAAACCATGGCCTTATCAAGGCTGAAGGGTGTGCGTGTCACACGGCACTCATCATGGATGGGGGAGCAGTTAGGGCCACCTTCCACCCCCTCCACCTCTATCACTCTAAGCCGGTGAAACAGCCCAGTCAGGGAGCTTGGCAGGGGTCATGGACCGCGACCTGTGACGGAGGACCTAAAGCGAGTCATCTGACCAGACAACGTGCTGCCAGACAGAATAGAGGAATCGCTGAACTCAAACATCCTCAGACACCCGGAGCGTCTCAGCCTGTGTACGACTACGGTACTTTCTGCCAGCTCCTGTGATGTTGTAATATTCGCATCAAACCCAAGACACCGACAGATGAGCTCCTCGCTGAATAGGAAGCACGACTGCTGTGTCTGGGGGTTAGCTGGTTTTCCCATATCTAAATGGCCTGTGATCCCTCCTGAAGCAGGTTCAGCCAGGTTGCCAGTTCAAATCCCCAAGTCAGCAGGGTGATTTCACCCTTGGGTCTTTGAGCAAAGGCCTTTAATCCCCAACTGGTCCAGGGACCGTCTGACCCTGCTTTCTGAAAAATGTACATAGTTTTGGATAAAACTGTCTGCTAAACAGGTTAAAATGTAAACTTGATAGCAGGGGCGTCGTTAAGCCTATTTTCGGCGTGGCTTTAGCCCCGCCCCCCCTTAATGAATGTACACTAATTAGTTTAAATAATGTGGACCATATCCATCAGACCCCCCTAATAAAGGCTTAGCCCCCCCCTTCATAAATCTCTAGTGACGCTCCAGTTTGATGGAATATCTGAACAAGATGGGCGTAATGAGCAATGCTGATTCGTAATACTTCTTACATAGTTATATTTTCATGCATTGAAATGCACTTATCGAAAAAGCTGGATTTGATATAGATTTTAACATTGATCATATATATATGTGTGTGTGTGTTTGCACGTGTGTATATATATTATTATATATGTGTATATGCACGATTAATTTTCATACTGGTTCTTTCTCATCTTCAGTTGCTGTTACTTAACAGAGACCCACTAATGCAAAATACTGGTAATCAAAACGCAATGGTTTGCTGTGAGGAAAAAAAACAGCAGAGTTCAAAATGTATACTTACTACTATTAATCTCAGATTTTCGTATTTAGAAGTGATCTCAGGATCTCATAGTTATTAGTTTATGACGCAGTAAGGTAATCAGTACTCTGTAAAAAAACACGCAAGTTGCAGACGTCGCTGAGGATTCACGCCACCGTGGTTGCCAACTTTGTTCAGCTGGCTGGAGTGAGATTTTCAGTTCGAGACAAGTCTGCACACACATTTACATGTACATAACAGTTTTATTACCTTGTAAATAGTCTGCAAACTACCCCAACGCTTTTGATGTCGCTAAATTTAGGTTTATAATGGAATAACATAGATTTGCCGTAAGATTTCTTGAGTGAGCGTGAAAGTCTCACGCCAGATGCGTGAGAGCTGGCAGCCCCGCGCTACACGTCTCAGACCACCTCACAACACAAGCGTATTATACGTTAAACGTAGGTCATTTACACTTGATACCCAGACTGTGTCCGCTAATAAACATCTTGGAATGATTCACGTCTTTCGCTCGATTGGCATTCAGCTGAATACCAGGTTAGGTTAAATATGGTGTGCGATCCCTTATAACGTCAATTTACGCCGTATGCGGTAGGTGGGAACTACATTAAAGCAACAATTTGACATTTACATGTCATATGAAGTTGAACTATTTATGATACTGGAAATTGATACTCCTGAGAAAATTGTGATATGCATCATTGTTCTGAAACAAAATGAATTACCTAATCTCTCTCCCTATCCCCCCCAAACTTACCACCCATCCATCAAACCTGCAACGTAGTTTAGTATGGGTTTTCATACGCTAATATACGATGAGGGTCTTGTTGGGCAAACACCTCTTCAGAGCGTATCCAGTGCGGCTGGTTTCATGCAGTCTCTTTCTGAAGCAAAGACATGTTGTTTTGGCTTTTCAGCTGGAGTACACTGCGTACGCTGGAAACAGACATGAAAAAACACGGCCAAACCAAACAAGCACATTTAAACGGATCGACTTTCACTTTTTCACCCATTTACTCGTCAGAAGCATCAAGTAGTTCAGATGGATTATTATTATTTCATTCTGTCTTGTTTTGAAAGGACTCGGATTATCACAAATTACATTTGCATGCAGAAATCTCCTCTCATTTAATTGAATCTACATGTCTTGTCCTGTGGCAGCAAAGCGCTGATAAGACATTCACACTTTTGCTTAAGAAAAGCGTATGTATTATTCATGTCCTGATCCACAATAGAGGGCAATTCAGTCAAACTATAGGAAATTAAAAGTAACAATGGAAGAAAAGACTCCGTCCAGCAATTGGCACCTCTTGATCAATAATTTGAGACAAATTAGTCATTCTTTGTGATCGAAAGTATGACTAAATTTAAAATTTCACGTAAACGGGTTGGACTCATGCCAAATAGGCCTACCTGTAGAAATAGGTCTACATGACTTTAATTAACTTTTTGTCAAACTACGGTAACCTACGGCATCAAAAAAATCTCTCCGGGGTTAATAGTTTTAGTTGCATAACAATTGTTTTTAAACCATATGTCTGCGAATATGTTTGGAGTAGTTCACGTTACGTATCTTGCTCAAAGGCAGTACAAGCCACAATTTCGTGGTTTTAAGCCTTTTATTACAATGCTCCCTATTCTATAAATGTAGAACAAAAAACTATTGAATTGGTTTAGACACATTTTATTAAAAAAAAAATCTGTAGGTACCATACTCAATGTAAAGGAATTCATTACTTTAAACTAAAGTAGTTTAAAACTATTAAGTAGTTTTTAAACTATTAACTTGTAATAATGTATAATGTTTATTATAATGATATTCTTCGTCTATAGATTGTACAGGAGGAGTTATATTTAATAGACACGTTACGGAGCCTGCAGTAGTATCGGGGATGGGCTGAGATTAAAAATCGACACTGGGCGTTGGAGTCTCTCATGATACATTTTTGCCGAAAGGGAGGGGGGTCCTCCACATGAATTTTTCCGCGTTGCGGGGTGGTGTGAGTCCCACGGTAAATTTTTACCAACCGACAAACCCATCAGCCCACCAAGAAAATGCTCGGTATACCAGATGGCCACACCAGTCTTGAGTGCCATTTATACATTAGATTTATCAGATAGATTACATTTAATTAAAATTGCACCAGACATTAGGGAAATGTTGTTTTACTTTTTTCACCTCCAACATGCAGTTTCTGCTCTTCCACACGTTGGCGCACTGCGTCGTATTTTAGGCTACTTCTTCTCCAGATCATTCTCTTTGTACTAGAAAAAAGCATACAATCAGTTAAACCCATCCAGTAAGTATGTTTTGCTTCGTACTTCCGCTGCTTGTAATGGTGAGCCAGTCATTTATAAACAGGCAACTATTATCGATCCTTGCCAATCCGGACAGTCTGTGCAAATCGCACAGGCCTAAAATATTTCCGGAAGTAGCCTAAAGAATATGCAAGGCCGGTGTCAAGGCAGGTTCGTAACAGGTTACTTAATAGCCATAAATACTTTTGTGACTATATATACATGTATGCATCAATAGGAAAAAGTCTGTATTTTTACTTTTTTTCGCTATTTATTGTACATTGTGTTTTATTTATTGGTGAATCATTTTGTGGCTCCGATTAAACTGGTTTGTAGATTAAGATTTGGATTTTGATAGCATCTTGAGCAGGTATACGCCTGTGTAAGCCTTTAGCCCCGTGTGTAATGAGCCCAGGAGGTGCTATTGCCTCGCCGTAAGACAAGTCAGTCAGCCTTGGCTTAGTGACATCACTGAACAGCAAAAACTCGTCGGTGGGAATCAATTGAATCATCTCATCTTAAGTAAGGGAGACGCTCAAAAAACTTCACTTGTCAGGAGACCAAACGAGCTGCACTAAATGTCAGGAAACTCCCCGAAATTTTCTTTTACCATTGGCTTCTGCTTCAGATATCCAGTGAGGTCACTTTTAGCCTAGATCGGTCCTGCCCGTTTTGTACTCCTTCTCTTTTTTCTATAAGCAAACTCGCATCTACAAAGTCGATTACAGCAAAGTCCACAGCTGCTGCAAATATGTGCAGGAGGTGGTCTCTGCCGTGGAGGGTTTTTTGCTTTCCGCAGGACAGCTGTGGAGAATAACATGAACTGATGTGGGAATTTACTGGACAACAAAGATACAGCGACGGACGGACGCACTGCTTCCTCGTAGGTAACAGCGCATTAAATCTTGGTTGCTGGTCAACAATTGCGACGGATCAATAATGGAAATAAGCTAAACATTTGAACTACACTTCGCATTTAAATGCGAGACTGATTCTTTTTTATTATTATTATTTTTGGACTACGTGGACTCACTAGAATCCCATTTAGTAGTAAAATACATACGATGAAGACTATGATGATTGCAAAGTATTTTAACTGATCTGGATGACTTTTCTAAGTCTCATATTTGGGATATATATTTAAAACAACAACACCGTCCTAAGAGTCTTTAACGCGCTTATGTTGTGGATATCGTGTCTTAGTCTTGGACGTTTTTCTTTAGGACAACTGCCTTTCCTTGTCGTAGACTTGCGCTGTACAGCTGAAGTAGATTAAATTGCACACCTGTGAGTCTATGATCTAATCTTATATCAGACACAACACCTAAGCGTCATGTTGAGGATCTCCACGCGTGTTGCGCGGCCGCAGTCTGTCCTCCTCTCAAACACCGCTCCTATTAATCTCTCTCATCACTATATTCTTTCATGCTTCATGAGTTCTTAAAGCTGTAAAGGCGGCTGGTGGCTTTTATTTCACACGCCAGATATCTCAACGTCTTATCTCTGAGTAATTGAGCGTTTTTGTATGCTCTTTCCTTTTCCAACAATTCTTTGATTTTTTTTCTTTGTGTGGGTATTTTGTTGTCATATTTTGACTACTTTAAAAAACTCTTTACCCCCTCTTTTTATCACTTCTAACTCTTTAGCGCTCTGGTTTGCCACCCATTGCATTTTTTTTAGCCAGCAGGTATACTATTTCCACGGCTTTTTGTTCTTTACTTCAAAGAAGCATGTCGTCCTTTTAACCTCCTTGCCTTAAATGCTTCCTATGGAAGAATACTGTCCTCATGGCCACGTCTTGCGGTAAACAGCCCAAAGCCCAGGCTTTAATGCACCTCATATGACTGCAGCCCTCGAGTATTGACAACTCCGCTCCAGGAACAGATCGATCATGGTTGCCTTGGTCCGCGGGCTCATGGTGCTGATGCTCGGCCAGGTGCTGCTCGGAGGTTCGGCCGGACTGATCCCGGAGGTTGGCCGTAGAAAATTCAGTGAGTCCAGCAGGCAGAGCCCGCAGCAATCAGAAAGTATCCTCAACGACTTCGAGCTTCGTCTCCTCAATATGTTTGGACTAAAGCGGAGACCAACCCCAAGCAAGCTCGCCGTCGTGCCCCAATATATGGTGGACCTCTACCACCTGTACTCCGGGAATCGGGAGCAGAACCTCAACCGGCCAAGGAGTGCCTTGGGGAAGCATTTAGAGAGGTCTGCCAGCAATGCAAATACTATTAGGAGTTTTCACCATGAAGGTAAGTCTTTCTGACGCACCTTCACCAGTTTCCACTAGTTATACAGTAGAACATTTTGGATTGACACAGTTTATAGACACAATTCAAAGTGAATCAAGTTTTGCTTTATAATAAAGCTGCATGAAATGTGTTCACAAACAACTTCTCCGGCCACTTGGAAATTATGATCACACGGTCAAAGATGATCATTTAAGACAAGCGTCATTTTCTGCGGTCCGACGTTGCTTACGTTGTGGTATTGTATTGCAGGAATGTCTATTTCATATGGTTTGCAAAACATATACAAATTAAAATGAAGACCCCCCCTCCCACCCCCCAACTTGTAAAGAAAATTACTTTGGTTTAGTCATGATGCTTGATCCCCTCATGAGGATAGCTGGACGTTTCCATGCTCTGAATGTAATGAGTGCCTGTAAATAATTTATACAGTTTATGTTGAGCCTGAAAACAATTTTCTCCCTGCACGGACTGTAGTTTATTGTCCAACTGGAGATAGGGCAACGAGGCACCGGCAGTGATGTTCATAGCATGGTTACCGCAAGATCACATTTCATTACATAAATTTGGACTTTGTACCCTTTAAAGAAACAGTTCTTCTCACTGGAGAAACTTTTAAGGTTCGAGTATACGGACAATATCATTTTCAACGCCATATTACTACCAAACGTTACCTTTGTTATAAAAAAGTTATTTTAAGATATTATAACCCAGATTTCGGAGTAGTGATTGTTGTTGTTCCTATGAAGATAAAGTATAACATCCTTAAAACAACAGCATAACAGTTACATAGAAACTCGCAACACTTGGTTGTTGGGTTCAGCTGATTATCCAACAGGGCAGTAATTCGTCCGCGAAACATATATATGACATTAAAAAGAAATGCATAGTCTATATGCTATTGCACGCCATATTATGTGGCTACATTGTTTCCAATTGTGCGTGATATACATAAATACGCCTTTTATTGTTTTGAAATTCAATAAAGGAGATGGAGTTTTTAAACGTTTCAGGAGTCGAAAACTGATTTATATGAAACAGAGCTGCTAACACACCCCTCAGTGTCCTATAAGATTAATTAATTACTTATTTATTAATTTTTTATCCCTGGTAATCGTTTTTAATACTACGCGTTGTTGCATCATAATAATCACTGAGAGATGTTTGCACCAGTTATCGAGTTTCACTTTCATGCACACGGATCCTGGTTGTTTTTTTTCTTCCTTTTCCTAGGAGAACTTTGTTTTTATACAGAAAATGTACCGACAAAAGCTCAGTTTCTTTGTGAGTTTACATCCCCGCTGTACCTACAGTCTAACCTCATCCGAGCCACCTCTCCTCCTGGAGGTTTATACCCCAAGTTGTCATCATGGTTTACCCATTTCTGAAAATTGTGAGATAAGGTCTAGAACAAGTCTTAATTGTTCCTGAACTGCAGGTCACGATCTGTTGAATCCCATCGTTAGTTATATATCTTGGTTCTTGAATACCCGGCTTCAGATATGTGGTGGAGAATGACACTTAATTTTAAAATATATTTCTTTATTTATTTTTTTTAACCAGAGCTCTGCTTTATTTTATGACAACCGGTTAGGCTGATTTCCACGTCTCAATCAAGTATTAACAAATATCCTTCACTCGTTAGTCTCTAGATGCTATGGTCCAACATAATTGTGTACCACCAGTTTAAGCCAAATAGTAATTTGCAAGTATACTTCACACCACAGTGTTCTTTCGATCCGTGTAGGGGGTTCCATTCGAGACCATGTATATGTCTGCTGTTCACAGATGTCATTTTCAGCATTCTTCATCCAACTCAACTTCTTCAGCTGATAATTGCATCATTTCAAATGTTCAGTTAAATTGAAGATTAATAATATAGAATGAGGTTGAAGAGAGTTTCTGTAATAACCAGATTCCAAGTGATTAAAAATCAAGCCAGTTGTCTTAGATAATTTAAGCTGGTAATGTATTATTAGAACTAAAATTTGTCTTGAAGTGATTCTTAATGTACCTTGTGACCAGTTGGCCCTGTTTATGTTAGGGTCTAAAATATGAATTGGTTAGTGTAATAGAGTACACACAGACTATGCTGCAGTTACGTAGATGAACGCCGTTTGCTTTATTTAGATGTAAGTTGACTATGCAGGCCGCACTGTAAGATAGTTCTTGGGCTTAGTGGTGCTATGAACCTGTACCTTTTCCACTCCTATAACTTGTCAAATGATTATTGAAATGTGTAAACTAATGTTATCTGCAGCCTTTTGTGGGGCATAATTGCTATTCACGATTAAGGACACCGATGTGCAGTTTGCGCATCATGGGCATGCGCCAGCGTGTTCAGAGAACGGTTCCCCTTTGAGAGGAGCTGCTCTCAGGCTCGCTCAGGGAGATTCGAAGACAACAGGGTTTTTCCCCCCAGATAGAAGAGATGAAAAGCCCACCTCCCCATGTTTTGTATTCTTTGTGTCTGGCTATGACTAGAAATGGGGATGGAGAAGATGATTTTTCAATTTTTTTTCTTCCCACCCAGATCAAAAAAAGATCCCTTTTGTAGTGTATTGAACATCGACCCCCCAGGTAGCAGAGTTTGAGGACCTAGAGGTCGTACATCTAAATCCATGGAAGAACATTTCGCCTATTCAGCAAATATTCTGTTTTATGCAACTTACCATGGCTCACATAGTGATTTTTTTTTAAATACCTGAACGCATGCACAAAACTTGTGGCTTCCATTTAACCCACACACTTATATTTGAACAAACATCTTGTTTAGGGTGTTCGTTTATTGTTTTTTTGTGGACATTTGCCAGTGACTGTCACCTTAGAAGATTTAGCAGATGTCGTTGGTCAGACAAACATGCGGTTAACTTTGATCTCAAGTTTTGCCTAAATCTTTGATGCTCAGTAAGGTCCCATTATCCTTTATGCCACCAGAATCCTTGGAGGCGCTCTCCAGCCTCAATGGAAGGACCACGCAGCAGTTCTTCTTCAATCTCACCTCCATCCCTGACTCTGAGCTCGTCACATCTGCGGAGCTTAGGATTTTCCGGGACCAGGTGATGGAGTCCGTGACCAACAGCAGCACTGGTTACCACCGCATCGACGTATATGAAGTCCTAAAGCCTGCACTTTCTTCCAAAGAACCTATCATGAGACTTCTGGATACCAGGCTGGTGCAGCACAGCCTGAGCAAGTGGGAGAGCTTTGACGTTAGCCTCGCCATCACAAGGTGGACCGCGGAGGGGCACTCCAACCTGGGATTTGTGGTGGAGGTGGTCCACCTAGACAGCCAGAGCCAGGAGGCAAAGAGGCACGTCAGAGTGAGCAGGTCTCTGCACGACGACGAGGACTCCTGGCCTCAGGTGAGGCCCCTCTTAGTGACGTTCAGCCACGACGGGAATGGCAACGTCCTTCACACGCGAGAGAAGCGGCAGGCCAAGGGCAAACAGAGGAAGAAACACAAAACCAGCTGCAGGAGGTACTCCCTCTATGTGGACTTCAGCGACGTGGGCTGGAATGACTGGATAGTGGCCCCACCGGGGTACCACGCCTTTTACTGTCACGGAGAGTGCCCGTTCCCATTGGCCGATCACCTGAACTCCACCAATCACGCCATAGTTCAGACTTTGGTCAATTCCGTGAATACGAACATTCCCCGGGCATGTTGTGTGCCCACAGAGCTGAGCCCCATCTCTCTGCTCTATCTAGATGAATATGAAAAAATTATCTTGAAAAACTACCAGGATATGGTTGTTGAAGGCTGCGGTTGCCGGTGAAATGAGAAACTTTACTGACACTTTATTTCCCAATGAAGACTCCTATTTATACACATATAGAAAATGAAATTTAAACTGCTATTTTGAAAAAAGAAATATGAATATATTTATGTCTACAAAAGTTGGGAAAATAAATATCTTAATCAGAGGATTATTCCTTTAATGGTTTTGAAAAACATTTCTGATGTACATTTTCAAATGGGTGCAATACCAGTCATGAAGTATAATGCTCAGATTTTTATTGTGTATTTATTTCTATTATAACCACTTTTATGTAAATAAGTAATATGTGTATTTATGTATAATCACGATAAAATATAGGATTGGAACATAATGTCCAAGGAAGCATAGATGACTTAGGTCTGTCCATTTATTTTATAGAACTGGGAAAAAATATTCTGACTTCTCTTTTTTAAAACATTAATTTAGACCCTGTTCAAAACGGAGGCAGGGCCTGGATGTATTGTCGGGGAAACAATACAGAAAACATGTTTGTGAATTACATTAACATAGGCAAACACCCAAGCATCATTTCTCCAGATCGAAAGGTTACGCTCTCTGTTCACCTTCAAGCTGAGTGAAATACATTTTTAAAATATGCAAATGATCTGATTTACATAAATATGACTGTGTTAATTCGGGGTGGGGGAGTGAGGCGTAGTACAGCAGCAGGCGGGCGAAGCGTAGTATGGCCGCAGTGAATCAGGCATGTTAAGCAGTACCAGTCGAAACCCATGTGGCGCCCTAGGCAAGTCTCACCACCGGTGCCCCCCACCTGAGACAAAGTGAAATCAGCTTGCTAAGTCGGCGACCCCTCGGAATATGACAACATACGGTCGCCTATGTCGCCTAATGGGTTGACCAGCATTAGTATTATGGGTGGGTCATTCTCATGTTCGATTGAGACAGCGCCCGGATGGGTAGGTTAGACATAAGTAACGTGTATGCACTAATCTAGAAATGACGTGAGAGGTAGGTGACACTGAATGCTCAGGTACGGGTCTGTAATGGCGCTGGTGTAGGTACATGTGTCTTTTCTCAGAAAGTTCTCAGTCTAACCTGAAAGGAGTACGATGCTTTGGGGAGCATGGTGACCCCGCTCTTTATCACTTCTTCTGGTGGGATGCTGTGTGCTGCTAAATGGAGAGGCCTGGCTGTTTGCAGACCCCCCCCCCCGCAAGTGATTTTCTTTGGGTTATTTAGACGACAAAGTGCAATTTCTTTCCAATGCTGCTAATGTAACACAATCGGGAGCTTCACAAAGAAGTGCATGGGTTTGCAGAGGTCACATGCCGAGAGATTGCTTCTTGGGAATTTTTTGGCAGCTAAAAACGCACATGTGACTGTGTTGTGGTGAGTGGTTAGACACCTTTCTCTGATGTTCATTTTTGTCTAGTAGCTTGAGAGGAAATAAAAACAAACACAAATAAACTGTTAATGCAGGAGCCTGGTCATGGGAAGTCTAATCACTCAACTCTCCTACTTGTGGCTGACTGTTTCATTTGTTCCTCATATTGAACACAAGTCACATGTCAACACCACAAGTAAAGGGAATGTGGATGTCATGTGTAATATATTATATCTCTGACCCCTAAATATGGGGTCATGCGCCGAACATAAAATCATCCCCAATGCTGGAATGATTTTCAGATATAAAACCTGTCAAACCTCTTCTGATTTTCAGTATTCACACACAAAGCACTCAGACAACAGGTGATTTAGTGTGACAGGTGGTTCAAGTTAAAAATGAATTATGGTGATAAGAAAGCCTTGTATTATTTTGACTTTCTGAGCTGTAAGTGAACCCTTTGAAGGATCAAATACGAGTTTATTACAAGCCAAATTTAATAATCGAAAACAGTGCACCAGGGGACTAAATCTCTAAATGAAGGTGGCTATGAAAGGCCGGTAGGATGGAATAGTGAGTTTGATTCAGAATGACTCCCTACAAATGCAAAGTGTGCTGCAAAGACAGGAACGTGCTGGAAAGGATTTGAAGAAGAGACCTTCTCTAAAAATATGTATTTTGATGTGCATTCGCTTCTGAAGCATGGAATGTTGATTGCTACATAGATGCATGAACATGCTTGCAGAAAAACAGCCTTCCGTAGACGTTCCTCGTCTGCCAGGCCGAATCTTTCTGATGTTTTCCAGCGTCTGTCGTGCAGCAACAATAACAGACGCCAGGAGTTGTTTGTAGGGCGGCGAGCAGAGCTTTGGCGTCAGCCCTTGTGACTGAAAGATGCTGCTGTTTTAGTGAAATGCACAATATATATCTGAACAGTACAGTCTTGGCAGGTCGTTTGCCGATCGAATGCTACGGACACATGAGCAAATTCCTCTTTTCAGATTTTTATAGTATGGTGGGCTGACAGGAGCATAAAAATGACACACAACCGCAATTTTAAGATGGCATGTGTGCATGAAAAACTAATGAACAGATCAACTAATACATATAAATTATGAGGTTTATGTCCCATCAAGAACTGCTGTGGTCCTAAATACATACTTGGTATGCACTGTGTAATTGTACATACTCCAGTGCTCTGTCAGAAGGCTTTCTTGGAGCAAAGAATGCTACATTAAACTGACACACTTCAACTCAGTAAAACTACAGAATTTGCTCATTATCTTGCCTGAATTCATAGGAAACATCTGCAGCAGCTGGGATACTTAAAACCTGGCTGACTTACACATGCAGAACCTTTACAGGAAAAACGAGGACAAATCTCGTACACGTGTGGGGACTATTTTTTATTTATTTTTTGTTGTTTGCTCTGCATGCAAACCCCAACGGGATGAATTTTTATTTATTTTTTTACCAGAACTATGGAATCACACAGTGTCACATTGTGAATGTAAGCGTACGATACAGTCATTAGCAACAGCTGTGAGAAAAAGCATTTGCCGCATGCTAATTTGAATCATTGCCCATCCATCACCTCGTCGTTAAAATCAGCCCATTGCTCCACCTATGTTCTGCAACACAGCACACAAATATAGTTTAAAATTCTGCTCTCATTAGTTGAAATGCACGCCTTGGACCTATACCCTCTGGCACGTGCTTGCTTACGTGACCCCGGGAACGCGTTTGTGCTGACCGCTGCTCACCGAAAATCCAGCAGGAGTTGATTTTTGGGCAACAGGGTGTGATGGGGGAATTTGTACCAAAGCCTCCTATTTAGGTCATAACTGCAAACTTGGGCCCTCATCTGGACTGCATTTGCACTGGAGGGGTCTGACCACAGCGCAGGGAGAAAATAGACCCAGCTGCTTTGCTGAGGAGCCGGTGGCCGGTTCCTGTCTTTTGCTTCTACAGGGAGCAAAACGGCTGTTTTCCCAACTGCGAACGTGAGTTTTAAATGAGGGGCACAGAACAAACAGTGGTGAAGGATAAAAGCTCTCGACAGAGACCGGAGGCTGGCCGGAGGAGAGGGAGCATATGCTCCATGTCGGGGTCACGGCTTGTCGTCACCGCTGGTCCTCTGCGTTCTTCATTAGTGTGTGATTAGACCCCAGTCCCTGCGTCATGCCTCCCTTACACACACCTTATATATTTTGTTCCTCTCTACAAGCTCCCCTCCCTTTTCCACTTTTACATGTCGTACATACATCAGCCTTTACTATATTTAGTTTCCAAGGTAACAGATAAATGAAATTGGGTTGTGTGAACCGTGGACACCATAAACCCTCAAATTCCAAGCTTCCATTCCTTTGGCTCTCCAATTAGAGAAGGAGGCAGATACATTGATTACATTAAGGATAAAAATGCAAATACATGCTGACAATGAATTAATGATACATACAGAAAGCAAAATATGAATTTGGTTTCAGCTATGAAAACCTCTTCTGGGGAACACTAGCCTGTATAGAGTTTATACGTGGAAATAATAGCCATTTGCTTGCTTCGGCCCTTAATGTACATTTTCAGCTCCTAGAAGCTTCCAGCGATCTGCTCACTGAGTGCTTATTTATATTCCTTCAGATGATACACAGTTATGCGCCACTCAGCCCCCCGCCAGGCCTCTTCATGGTCCCAGTTGCCGAGAATCAGCAGCTGCTCGTCACGACCCCGTCGCTCAGGCCATCGACAGGCGAAAGGGAACTTTCTGACCCCGAGCCTCTGAAGCTTGGCCTCCAAGTATAGTCTACGGACATAAAGACAGAATACATGTATCCTGAAACCCCTTATGAATATAAATCACTCTGATATTTAATATTAATCATTACTCACAAATAATATACTTGAAGATGAAGCCAGTGATAAATTAAATGGGGAAGACAACTTCAAGGAATACAAACCTAAAAGAATAGTCTAATTCATGCCCTACCCTAAGATCAAATAAAAATTTTGCATTATTACGCAGAAAACAATATTTGTAGCTTTTTTTAATAATAATGTATGTGACAACGTTTTTAAACCCTAGCCGTTCTAAATATATTTTTGTATTTATCCAAATAAATCTGATTATTCGGTTATTTAATATGGTTATTTAGTAAGGTCCTTTATTCTGGTTCTCTGTTCCGGGATATCTCCATGGAAACACCAACATCATTCTATACGGTGTCATTTCTAAAACGAAACTGATGTTCTTGACCAATGCCAAGTATCCTCTGAAATAATGCACCTTTTGCCCGTCATTGCTCAAGCCACTCTATTGCACAGCCTTGCGTCACTTTGTCTGCAGCATGGTTTGTGCTTGCAGTAGGTTGCCTAGCTGATGCATTACCCAAAACAACACAATTTAAACGCTTGGATATTTCTATTTAAGTAGTTAAGTACCTTTCTCAGGGGGTACTATAGTGCCCCCACCACTGAAACTTCAACTGTAAATGACAGCGTACAAGTTCACATCCTTAACAGGATTTAACAGGACAGTTTTTAAAGCTCAACAAGCTGGAGCAATCTACCCCCGGGATAAAATTGTTTGTCCACAAATGGGACTGGAGCAAGATTAATATCTGATTATACTTTTGCTGCTCAATGAACCAGCATCGCTCAGTCATCAGGCTGCAGATCTATTGTCTGAAGGCGCGTATTGAATTTCACATGCTGACAATCACTGTATTGTAGCAGAGGCTGTCATATTAAACCATGTATGTTTTGACATACTTTCATGTTGCTAGGCAAACGTTTACTGTCAGCTGTATCAGGGATTAACTGTAGTTTTTATGTTTCTTCAGTATGAATGCCAGATCGCTGGTCTCCCTGAGTTCTTGTGGAAATTATACCCATTGGTAGAGCAAATTTTTTGCATCCACACTCTGCAATGAGTAATCATTGACTAAGGCAGATTGTCACCGAAAACTGAAGTGTTTACAACTTTCTGCTGTATTTTGAACTCGCCTTTAGGAACACTTTTTCCCTCATCAGCCAAACCTTCACGGACATGACTCAACATGTCCGTCATTTCATCATATTGGCACTGTACTATAGAGCTGTCTTCTGAGGAAGATGGACAACAAGGCCTTAACAAAGTATCTACAGGCCCGCCACCTTTATTCACATCAGCAGCACATAATGCAACCCGGTGCTTTCAAACTTATGACCTCAGATTTTATCTGCTGCTGATTCTTATCCTGCTTATCTTTCCTGGACGCCCTTTTGCCAGCTAGCTGTAAACAAGCTTGATCTTGAAACCCAGAGCTATGGAGCCATTGAGGATGTTCTTACGAAAAATCACTGATAACCTGAAACTGCAGGAAAGCTCAGGTTTTCTGTCCTTATGCCTTGCAGCTGAAGGCACTTATTAGCCACGTCAGGCGCTTCACTCAAGCAGTCCCAACTATAGACACACCTCTCCCTTCATGTGGGACAAGTACATATTAGTCACCTTGGAGTTACTCAGAAAAGAAATAAACTTCTAATTTCCTTCCCCCCAAATGCTAGACCAGAAATAGCGCGTCTGTATACAAACGGATGATGCAGTGCAAACATCCAGCAGTCATCTCCAAATTCAGTTCTGTACAACAAAAGCAGCCGTTCTACCTGCAGTTCAGACTAGGTAATCCATCTGAAGCTAAGTAGGTTTGGGCCTGGCCAGTACTTGGGAGACCAACTAGGAAATTAGGTTACTGATGGAAGAGGTATTAGTGTGGTCAACAGGTTAGCCCATCCTGTGGACTGTGTGGATCCCAGTGCAGTGATGGGGACACTGTGGCAAACAGGGAATCCCATCTTGTGGTCTGTGTGGATCCCAATACCCCAGTGCAGTGATGGGGACACTGTGGCAAACGGTGAAGCCCATCCTGTGGTCTCTGTGGATCCCAGCGCAGTCACAGGGACACTGTGCTGTAAAAATGCACCTTATTTCACATGAGATGTAACACAGAGATCTTGACTCTCTGAGGTCATCTTTTGTACCTGGGCATCTATTGAAAGAGTAGGGGTGGTATCCCAATGTCCCAGCTAAAATTTCCAGCTGTGGCCCTTACAAATCTCGCCTCCTAATCATCCCTTATATCTAAATAGTTCATTCTCTCCTGCCCCTTTTTCACCTTGGCTGCTATGTGGTGAGTGTACTGGTGCAGAATGGCTGCTGTCACATCACCCAGGTGGGTACTACACAGTTTTGAATGCTGAAGTGGCTCCTTATTGGTTCTGTAAAGTGCTCTGGGTGTCTTGAAAAGCGCTATATAAATGCAGCATTCATTCATTCAACATCATCCTCCCATTCATAACAAAACAGAATTAGGGATATCTTTCATTATAAACAGAGGACCAATGAATTCAACAGAAGTACCAGTTTATCAAAGCATACTCTAATTTGCAAGTACAATTTTAAAATACAATATTGTTTCTTATGCATTTTATTTCCTGCAATGGACTGGTGTTCAATCAAAGGTATATCCCAGCCTTGTGCCCTGTGCTTCATGGGATAAGTTTCAGGCCCCCTGTTATTCTGCTCAAGATAAGCATTTTTTAAAAAGTTAATATTATAGTCTATGTTGTTATCCATTAATTAGCAGGGCACAATTGAGCTTTTAAACAACACTGAATAAAAGTATTGCATTATATGTTACTGGGTTCCATCTTTTGCTACTGCTCTCAAAAGTCAGCGGGCAGCTACACCAGCATGGTAAACACCAGCCAGGTAATTATTTGCCTCTTGGATAATAACATGTTCTATGTATGTCTTCTCTTTCTACAGCAATGTATATGTTTAAAGTTTTGGTTTTAATCCATGACACGGTGATATATGAAAAATGAATAATTTAATGCAAACTAAAGGGGAGAAAAAATTGGTTTGGTGCATCTCTGAGGCTAAACGGCATCACATAAAATCAATACAGTCCATGATTTTAATATATTTTCTTGGCATCCACCTTTCATTAGCTCATTTTGTTTTATGACTGGGCCTCTTTCAGATGATGACTGATCATATTTAATCACCCAACATATATGTAGCTTATGGTCGCCCATCTAAAATTCTTTCTTTATCAAATACTTATCATGGATGATATATTTTCTGTTTCTTTAGAATTAAATTCTTTTTGTGATGTATTCATGTTCTGGTTTTGTATGACTATGACTCCTCCAACTCATCACCTATTATTCAGAAAATGCTAAGCCAAGCATCTATAGTGATCTACAACACTATAGAAAGGCTGAATGGTTTCTTGGAGATTTAATATTGGCTTCTACCAGTGAGAATGTCAGTTCCTTAGTTGTGGACACAAATCATTGTCAGGCACACAGCTGGTGGTCTATCTGGGAAGAATTCCTTGCTTTTGAACCTTCCTTTAGAAGAGATTATTCCAACAAAGCCAGGGGCCATGGACAGTATTGGTGTCGTTGTTCTGTATGGCTGAAATTCAGCCCAACCCTTTCCGTTTCACTAAAGCTACATTATATTCAGTTTTGTGAGCTGTCAAGACGCTTGCCAACTTCTGTTCAAGGACACAATATTGCATTTTTTCGTTTCACTATTTTTGTCAGTTAAAATGGAAATAATGGCGTATGGTGTCCCTGGAGGATGTGTTTCGTAATAAAATACTCAACAAATATATATTCCATTCAGATCTGAGGTTCAGAACAATTTTCGTCATTTAATCTCAACAAAATTGGACCAGACACATAAATGTGATTTCAAATATCTTGACCAGGATCCTGTGAAAAGTGAACAAGGGGTATCCAAATTCGAGCCTGGGAGTTATAGAAGGCTTTTTTTTGTTGTGTTGTTGCTACAGATGGTTTTGGTTTAGTAATTGAACTTCCCATTTGCTTCATTGGAAGAGCAATGTAATTTCCATCGGCCAAACAGCTGAAATTCCCTTATTTGAACTTGGCTGCAGCTGTTGGAGGCTTGGGGGTGGGGAGGGAGGGGGAATGCAACACCTTTCACTTTGATCTTTCTGAACACATTCGTAACTACAAGACATGTGACTAATCCGAACCCCACATCATCTCCGACTCAGCCATGTTTTGAGACAGACCATCATTAATGCTGACCACATTTATTCTTTGCAGAACATCTCTTCCCTATAGTTCTTGGATTTCAGGACTGTATATCTGAGGGTTCCTTGGCTCATAGCTATTACCGAAAAAAAACCCAAAAAGAAACAGAAAAAAGACACAAAATCAAGGCAAAAATTTTAAGAGTAGTCCCCCAGCATCTGCTGTGAAGTTGTATCTCAGTCACTCCTTATTGGAAAGTGTAAATTCTCTGTTTTACTGTGTGTGGTGTTTTTTTCCCCATGGACCTGCTATAGACAGCAAATCTAGGGTGTGACTATGCGAGACCTGAGATCTGTGCCCACAAATTATGGGTTCTAACCTCTTATCCTTCTGCTTTTCCTGTCTCTAAAGGAGACTGCTGTCGCAGTCGGCATTTCTCCCTTTGGGTGAAGAGGTCCAGTGTGAAATTCCACTTACGTTGTAACTGTATAAAAGTAAAACTAATTCTGTGGTTATTCATAGCTACCTGCTTCTATCGTCAGCTGCTTAAATATTGTATTTACAAGCACGTTTTGATTCTGCATAACGTCGGCGCACGTCAGTGTCCTGAATGAAACACGTTCCGCTTTTATTACCGGTTTCGCAGATAAAGGCCCGAACAACAGCTTTTAAATTGGAGAAAGCAACGTGATACACTGTGAATACTTCAACATCGGCACGGTCTTTGTCATGTGAGAAACAGACGTTTCTATTCTGAGCGCGAGATTGTGAGACCCGTCCACGCTTCAGCGGCTTCTCTTTGCCCCGACAGTGTGAGGTGTCAGCCTGGACTGGTACTGAATAGGACAGGACACTTTATAAGTTAATCCTGCGCCGGGGTTGGGTTTTGAATAATTTATAGTGTGTGGTTTTTTTCAGTGCTGATTATCTTCCCATTACATCTTTGCAGAAGTAGAGGGGAAGGTTTAGCAGGTTTAGAGGTTTAGCCACCACATTTTGAAGGTCTCTGGAGGTCAATGTTCAGGTTATTATTCGGTCATCTCAGGGAGGGAAGGATGCAGGATAATCATTGTGAAATTCTAATGCATTGTCATCCCTCTTTTAGGATCCTTTATTAATTAAAAAATCATAAATAATAAGGCTCATAATTATACTGCTATGAAAATAGATAAATTATTCTTAAAGTTGACATAGACCACATGACTGGAGCCAAAATTCAGTGCTGATTTGTTGAAATATATAGCCTCACTTGTACAGTATAATATATTGCATGTATACTGCCATTCTATAGTATATACTGCATGTATACTGCCATTCTATAGTATATACTGTATGTATACTGTCACTCCATAGTATATACTGTATGTATACTGTCACTCCATAGTATATACTGTATGGGTAGCTCTATAGTAGTCTCATATGCATTACCTAGAGTTTCAGTTCTTAAGCTAGACTTCTTAGCAGTTCTTAAATTGAATCTATTATATATATTGAATTCTGGGAAATGCCTCCCTGGACAGCATATATATTGATAGGCAGGGTGTTCGAAAACACTATCCTGGACCTCTGAAGCATCTTGCACTGCTCGCATGGTGTCAGAGTACTTGCAGCCAAGTGTTTTTACTAATCCCACTGAGCGGGACATTAGTGCGAAAGACTGGGACACAGCCTAAATCAATAATTTCATTTTCAACCAAGGCATTCGGCCAAACAGACAAAGGTATGAGATATTACAGGCTGGTCTTTGTTACCTTCCTCAAATAACTGAATCCATTTATATATCAGTTCAGAATTAAGTGGAAACCTAGAGTCGGATCGAAACTATTCTATAGTATAAGGAAAATATGCCGTGTGAAGACAGTAATACTGGAAATGTTCACCCAGAGGGTGATGGAAAATTTAGCTGGCATAGAAATGACATCATCAGGTGCCTGCCCAAGTACATGCATGGCATTATGGGAAAAAATAAGTTTTTTTAAGGGTCAGTTTTCTTTGAAAATTGTAGCATGGATACATCACACGAAACTCAGAGCATAACATAATGTAACAGGAAGTAGGTCATTATGAAACTCGTTTAAAGAGTAAACGCTTAAGTGCCTTAGTAATCTACATGGAACGTTTTACTCATATTTAGCTTTTAATTATGCTCCCATTGAAGTCTAACAGTCCCATACAGTTTGTTTTTGCTCAAGTCCAACTGAAAAAGTAGCTCTGCTTTAAAATGTAGGGAATTTCTGCCATGTGAACCAGTAACTTGCGTCAACCAATCATGAACAATAAATTCCTCTTTGGTTTTGTCCCAATCCTGAAAAAAAGAGTTGAAATACAATCATTACAGTGTGATGCATCAGCTCAGAGGACAAGCAGTTGCTGTGGATGTCAACCTCAATGTATGTGCAGGAGATTACACTTACTAGTTTTTACCCTTGCAGTTACTGTAACATATAATATCTGATCTGGAGTGCTGTTAACTAGTTAACCAGCATAAAATGTGAAGGAGGCAGCTAAGGTTTTATACTTTTCTGGGCTCCTAGGGAATGACAGAGAAGCCAAGTCTGACAGCATGATATAAACAGAGTGCATGTCTCTGTCGTGTAACGCAGAGAACATGTCAAAAGTAAATGGACGTTTATCACAGGGAATGACACTCGATGCTGGTAAAATGTGTCAAACAGAAACAGTGTTGTATCCTTTGTGCCATACTAGAATATTACTCTCTTTTGATAAAAATAACAGTATCAAATGTAGTCCACAAATAGAGACACAATGCAGACGTTTAAGAGCCATACAATAATGATCATGGGCAAAAATGGGAAAAAAAAACTGTAGGAGTCAGTAAAATGATGAAAAACGTGTTTAGATGTATTCAAGTTCTACTTGTGAATTACATCAACAGGTTACAGAGTCAGAAATTGGATCTAACTGACTGACAAAGACCTAGAATAGTCAGTGCATTTTGAGGCGTCCCTTTGCTTTGCGTTAAAGTTACAATATCGGTGTCACTTAAAGGCTTCACTGTGGCTGAAATCACTGGTGTCACTGTCCCTTTTCTCACGGATCGCCTTGGCTAAGAGGTCTCTTAGAAAAGTCCTCCGGCTAAATGTAACATAAAAAACATTAATGTGTTTCCAAGACAGGATATCATTGGTCAGATTCCAGCACTTCTCTCTGGATGAAAGCTAAAAATAAAAATGACAGAGAAACAGTGCAAACTGTTTACAAATGCACTGCAGTGTAACACGGAATCTCAGGGTTATCGCTTGACTTTACACAAGCTGATTAACTTTCTTCATCGAACAGTTCAAATACCTGATTTTAGGGAATGTCTTAAAAACACCTTTAGAAAAATGTTTGTTACAGCTAGCAAGGCCTTAGTATCTGTTAGCGTACAAACACGACATTGCGTTTCTACTCTGTTTCCAGTTTGTGACGTTTAAGACAGTCCCCTCAAAGCCACGCCGCTCTCCAGAAACGCAGCCTGGAATTGCCATGACAACATTTCATTCCCAGTTTTCCCTAGAATTATATATGTTTAGGGTACAAAAAATATCATTATGGGTATTACAAGCATCTTCTTATAAGCTGGTATCAGGTAACTTTACCTGGTTTGGATTTTCAAAGCAAATTGGTCACATTATATTTTAATAGAACGTCACCCACACTTCAACATGGTTAAGCATTAAATTCATTAGTTATCATATATGTACTTTTACACTGGACAGTTGTAATCGTTTAAGTATGTTGTTAGAGGAAGGACTGCAAATCAGAATTCTTCAATCTGAATGATACATTTCTTTTAGAAACAGAACACATTGCACAGAAGACAAAGAAGACACAGAAAACACACGCAGCTGGGATGGTTTAGCCAGAGAAACAGAAAGGAGTGTAAATTGCACAGAATGATGCTGGCGTGTAATGAGCACTGTGTCGAGCGGCATTCTTTGCTGGCTTTGAACATGTTTGTGCAGGATGTTGCAGAGCGACAGCGCGGCCTGGAAGGCTAGCAGATGGTATCCTGTTGTATAATTTAGACGTTGGAATGGAGGAGTGCAGGTTGAGCTCAGCCGTGCATTAGGGACACCAAGGGGCAGCTGTTTTTTTGGGGGCTTTCGGACAGGCAGCTTTGAGTCAGGATTCTCTCTCTCTCTCTTTCGTCCTCTCTCACGATGGCGAGCCCTCGCCACGCTCGGAGAACTACCTCCAAATAACAGATGGAAGGAAGGAGCTTCTGTTTACCCTGTAATTTAGGCCCAGGAGCAAATTCTTTATTTTTTTTTTGTGAAGTCTAGAGAAATGAAAAAGAATGCTGCGTACATCTGAACATATTATGTAATTATATGCAGAAATTTGAGCAAAGGTGAAAAGAAAATTGTTAAAATATGCGACGATTGTTCTAATGGTAGCTACCACCTGTTTTAGCATATTATGGTTACCCCTATTGTTATTATCACTGGGAGTAGAAATCATATTTACAGATGGTAGGGTGAATAGAGGAAAAGGAACTCACTCCACAGCCTGAAGGTTGTTTGTTCAGATCCCTGTTGCACCATCGAATGCAGTTCTTAACTTGAAAGGTCCAGTTGCGTAATCAGGTTAAATCATGTACCAGTGACCTCGGATAAATGTATCAAAATTAAGGCGTGCCTCACTTTTTATATTAAAGAGAGTCTATGTACAACCAGTTTAACTGAAATTAGCAAATAGGCCACTATTAAATATGAAAATAGCTAAATGAAAATGACAGAAAGCCTGACACTCAGTGTAGAGAGCTGAAGATTTCATTTGATTCTTTATACTTGGACCTTGGCCGGCGTTTGAAGCTGGCAAAGTTCCCCCTGATGGGATTTCCAGGACAGTGCGGGAACAAGCACAAACATAAACACATGCAAGCAGAACCAGTCGGGGACCAATTGAGCTTCAGCAGCGTATCTCCCAGACTTTGGTGGTATATAAATGAAAACGAAACCATCTTCTTTCAGAGAGATTCTTCAGTAATTAGATGCCTCCTATCAGGACCCTATCTAATGAGGGAGCCTGCTTTTCCATAGTCATACTGCAGTTAAGTCGTTTTTATTAGCTGGATGTCAGACGTGTTTGTTTTTGAGGGAACTTCTTAGATAAATGTCCTCTGTACATCCTAAGCAATCATACGATGCATTCAATTTGCAGAACTGCAGAAGAAATACAGTTCCTGTCTGGCCCATTAGACCAGAAAAACATATCTGTGTAGTTTTCACTGACAGAGAGAAAACACAAACAAAAAAGATGACAAACATAATTCAACTGTAATTTCTCCTTAAATTTCAAGTACATTCATGGACCCAAGGAAATTAGTTTTTTTATTTTTTTCCCCACTTAGCTGCTTTCATTCAGGTCCAGCTCATTTATGCCCATAGGCTGCCTGCTGACAGTGTGTCCAGTACCAGGGAGGTTTGTACTGCATCAGTCCGAAGAAATTCCACCCCATGTGTATCAGACAGACACACCAAAAAAATGAAGGGGGGCCTCGCAGAGTACTGAAAGGTCTCTCCGAATCCAGGAATGCTTAGTTTTGTCTTTCTTTATAAACACAGAATGCGTTCTTTAGTTCACCACAGATGTTTTCTTTTTTTGGGAGCATTTTTAAATATTATTACTGTACGACCGCTGTTTTTAATGCAATGATTTAAAAGTCAGAGAACACGGAATAAGAAAATCACTTCAGGCAGTTTTTTGAGAAATATCATTTGAAAGCACACAGACATCCATAAGGCAAATATTGATGATAAATATCGGATGTCAATTACGTGTGGAGTGGAATGTCAGCGACATATGCACGTACATACGCAGGGTGTCTTAGACAGACGTACAAACAGATAGCCACGGCGAACTTTGAAAATTGTGGTTAAAGTGGACATTGGATCTATGTAGCTCTCTTGTACTAAGTTGTTTCCTTATGTAAAGTGTCTGTCTTTTTGAGGCACCCTGGGTGTAATGAAAACATCTCCACATCCGAGAGTCATGTATTTTTTCCACTATTCTCAGAAATTACGTATACGGTATATTTAATATACAAGGTACTGGCATGAGGTCAGACTAGTAAAAGCACTTTTAAATCTGTGTGTTTTGTCCAGTAATATAGTTATATGTAGCTTCTTTGTTTAATATTTACTTAAATATGAATATAATATTGTGAGATTCATTCTCATCTAAGTTCACACTTTGAATTTGTCTTGGCATATATAAAATATGAATTATTGGCTACTTTTGGGCTATTTTTCTAAGTTTAAATATTTATTTTCATTTAAAGAGTGCTGTTTCTTGATTTTTAATGAATTTCATTTCAACATACCACACATGGCAGGTAAAAGTAAACAACCAGTAAAGTATAAAAACCCGCTGGCTTTTTCTTAACTTGATTAGGAAGAAAACATGACTATGCCATGATATCATGTGCTATCCAGTGAACTTTAAAGGCTGCTACTGACAGCAGATGAAAGCACTTTAGGGGCAGGCACTGTGAGGTTTGCCTAATGAGCTTTGGAGGATGAAAACGGACCCCATCAGAGCATGGGATTCATTCACCATCTCATCTCCTAAGCTGCATATTAGAGGAGACATCTTGTCCAGTGTGTTGGCATTCGGAGTGGGATTTAAATTAACCTATGTAACTCCTTAAGCACCGCAAAGCCCAAAGCCCCCAAAACAGATTTTCCTAATGAGGGTAGCGGATGCTGTTTAATTAAGTGTGGATCCCAGGCACCATCGGCAGCACTAAAGGAGGGGAGACTCTAGTGGTTATCCCTCGGAGGGGATCACAGCTGCGAACAAAGGACAATGAGCCCTTCGAAGCCCTTCTATATGTGACCAGCGTTTTGACCCCTTTTGTAGAAGCTTTGAACTGTTAACCCCCCACCCCCCACTCCACCCCCCGACATAACAGGCTCAGTTAAAGGCTGCCTCACAGCCCTCGATCGAAAATGTACATTTCATGCAGCATTCGCTGCCAACATGAGCTGGGTCAAAACAACAGAAAGACCTCCAAATCAGATAAGCTGCCGCAAACATCTGTGCACATCGGTTGCATGTGGGTTCATCTCCCTGAATGACTCAGCTATTGACACATACACACAATTAGAATTAGACAACTTGGATTTGAGATGCTTGGCGATCTGAGGTAGGTTTCGTTTCATGTTATGTGGCATGTTTCTCTTCTGGCTGTTTCAAGGTGCTCGCTTGCTTGCTCTTTGTTTCTCCTTTAATTGTGAAATCTTCGAGGGGTTTGCGTTTGTTGCAGTCCCTGTGGGAGGAGAAGCGAAAGCTTTCCTATGTAAAGTACATTAACATTTATTTAGCAACACATATTTTTAAGAAAGCAGGGTCAGCCAGTCCCAGGAGCTAGGTCCAACAGTGAAATCACCCTAGGATTTGAACTGGTGACCTCCCCCCCCCATAAAGAACTGTTCCAGTTATAACCCGAGCTTCCATTAGCCCTGTGCAACTCTGGTTAAAGTATTTGTTTTGTGGCAAAGCTGCCTGCAACTCCCCCTGCAGCATAAGGTGAATCACACACACGGTACCTAAATTACGCTCCTCGGTGCAGTATAAATATCAGCGAGGTTGCAAGGCCTCTCATTTGCTTTTGACCCTAAAAGGTTTGATCAGAATGTTCTTGAGAACTTACCCACGGTCAGCTGTGCACATATGCTGTCTGAACCTCACATAACAATGAGCGTCACGTAGCCGCATTAAATAGAGAGATTTGCCCATTCCTGTGGTAGGCATCCAAAATCAACAAAGAGCGGTTATGTTCCCTGTGATATTTCCGGATCTGCCAATGGCCTTGTTTACACAGTGGGTTCGAATTCTACGCAGATCGAACTGATTCACTTGGGACGCTTGTAACTTGCCTCCTTACAGTTTCATTTTAAGCTGGGACTCTGCAGCAATGAGCCAGAAAAAGGCACATTTTTCAAATTATATTTTCTTTTTTGAAGATTGTTGAGAGAGCAGATTTTTAGAAATCCTTAGATATGAGCATTGTAATTGCACAAGCTTTTTGGAAAGCAGGCAATCAAATACACCACCCCCACGTCATATCAGATATATAACCTATCACAAGCAAATCCTGTGCACTTTATATTCTTCTGAACCAGAACTTCCATCCATTTTCTGTAACTGCTAATCCTATTCAGGGTCGCAGGGGGTCTGGAGCCTACAGGAACAAGACAGGGAATAACCCAGGATAGGGCGCCAGCCCATCACAGGGCACATGCTATTCACTTACATATGGATACCTATAGGCAATTTGGCAACTCCAATTAACCTCAGCATATTTTTGGACTGTGGGGGGGAAACCAGAGTACCCAGAGGAAACCCCACAACAGCACAGGAAGAACATGCAAACTCCACACACGTGGAACCATGGCAGAGACTCAAACCCCAGCCCCAGAGGTGTGAGGCAGCAGTGCTAACCACTGCACCACCATGCCACCCCTGAACCAAAACAATTTACTATAAAAACATGATATCCAGAAACATATAACTTGATCATGTACTATTGAATAGTGTGGTAACCCACAAGGGAATTCAGTGCATGCTGAAGGTTAGCTTTCATGTTGCTGTGAGTTTAAGCTTCCCATTGTACAAATCCTAAACAAATCCCAGGTAAATAAAAGAGTAAAGTTATTACAGGGGTTGAGTTAATGGAAGCCAGTAACATGTACAGAGGTGGCTAAACATTGTTTATTAGCCTACTGGACCCGTTCCAGAGGACCTTCAACATTGCAGACAACACCAATTGCTGGACATACAGAGAAAGTCACACATAAGTGCTGACAACACACACAACATGTTTAATGTTGGACACACAGAACATCCATTCATCACTTTTCTACCCCTTTGTCCTATTCAGGATCACGGGAGTTCCGGAGCCTATGCCAGAAGCTACAGGCACAAGGCAGGGAACAGCCCAGGATGGGGCACCAACCCATCACAGGACAACATGCAGAACATGTCTTGCATTATTTTCACATTGGACAAACAGGCTCACATTGAACACATGGAGTAACTCTTAAACAGGACGTACAGATTATGGCTTTTAGGCACCACTAGATGTTCATTTAGCCTTTTTGAAATTCGTTTTCCCTTCAGATGTGGTAAAGATAAGAAAATTAAGAATTCTTTTCTGTTGTAAACTCGTATGTTCAAACTCATGAACACACAGATTGTGATTTAATCTGATCCGCAAATAAATTGTGTTTTTGGTAAATCAGATAATAGCTGATTATTTAAACACAGGAAATATGAAGTACAGGCCAGACATAAACATTACCACATTGTTGATCTTTTCATCTCTGAAAGCTGCCGGCATTTGGATAGTTTGGAGTTTAGGAGTATACGTTTCTGTGCTCCCAACAAGAATTATTAACACAGATTAATCTTCTTTATCCCTGTTTTAGGGTCCAGAAAAAAATCTACAATGAAAATTTTATAACTTGCTCATAAACACTGCAAAACTTGTCCTTAGTGTAAATGTTTATCAGGTTGCTAGTCAAATAACTTAAGATATTTAAACGTGTCAAGAAATTTAACCAGAGGATTGTTTTTCAGACTTTCCAAAGCTGTGAAGTTTGCATAAGCACAAATTCTATGAGTGCATGTTAAGTGAGAAAATAATCAATGAAACCATCCTTCCTTCCATCCATCCATACATCCATCCACCCATCCATCCATCTTCTACCCATTTATCCCAGTCAGGGTTGAGAAAATCCATCCATCCATCTATTTTCTGTAACCACTTGTCCTATTCAGGGTCACGGGGGTCATGAGATGTTCATATTTAAATTTTTTTATTTGGTTGACACTGAAGTCCAAACATACACACAAGAACAGCAGCAAATGCAGTGGTGTAGTAAACAACAAAATAAAGGTCACAAAGTCCACAAATTGCACTTCTGTAGCATGGCAGGTGGGCAGGAGTAACTCACCCCCAGGTCTGAAAGGCAGGAACTTTATTATGAGAAGGACAAAGACAACAACAACAACAACAATAATAATAATAATAATAATAGTGATAATAACCATAGCCAGAGCAGATAAGAATCAACTGCCCTCATAATTATTTTAAGCAGCGGTAACAATGTCGTTAATGGAAATTCACTAGATCTACAGCTAAACTGGTAACAAACAGCTAATCCTGCAAAAATAATTTCAATTAACAGGCCAAAAAAACCTGACACTAGCTGTTTGCTGGTTAGGGCTGTGTCCGAGTACAGTAATATTTTGTGCAGTTTTGCATTCTATATATAGTGTATTTTGTGGCTTAATTTGACTCAGCTCAGGAAACCTCACCTGCCCTGGACCTGGAAAACAGAGACAGGCAGATAGCTATATAGCTCATTCCCAGCTGTATGGCGGGTGGTGCATGGCTACTTATACTTGGCACAGTGATTCGTCTGTTTAATTCCAGTGTCACTAAAGGCCTTGTGATCCAGGGTCTCCTGAAGTAATACTGTAAGTCCCAGTGTTGTGTTATTTATTGTTTATCCATCCATCCATCCATCCATTTTCTGTATCCATCCATCTATCCATCCATTTTCTGTAACCACTTATCCTGTTTGGGGTCACGGGGGTCTGGAGCCAATCCCAGAGGCTGCAGACGCAAGGCAGGGAACAACTCAGGATGGGGCGCCAACCCATACTCACACAGGATTCACACACACAGGCATACTTACATGGAATTTGGTATCTCTAATTAGCCTCAGCATGTTTTTGGACTGTGGGGGGAAACCGGAGTACCCGGAGGAAACCCCACAACGACACAGGGAGAACATGCAAACTCCATACACACGGAACCCAGGTGGAGACTCGAACCCTGGTCCCAGAGGTGTGAGACAGCAATTTATTGTTTTTTGTTGTTTATTATTTATTTTTTCTTGTGACTGTCCTTTGACATGTGTTATTATTATGTATTGATCCTGCTAATAGGAGCAAACCGTTTTTTATTGCATATACAATTGTGCAATGACCAAAGAATTCTGATTCTGATGCTACAGTGAGCGAAGTCAAGCCAAAGTCACTGAGGACTTCAGGCCAAAGACATTCATTCCTGGGAGTGATTCTGCAGCCCAAATCACAAGGACACCCTCATCCCATCAGAGTCCCAACAAGGCTAAAATCCACTAGGAGCAGAGGAGATTCAGGCATCCCGGGGCTTAAGACATGATCTTTCACGGTCTTGGTGATAATGCGGTGCAGGCAAACAAATATAGAACGTGTCACTCCACAGTGAAAGAGAGCGAGAGGTTTAGTTGGTGCACATCCAACACCAAATACATACTTATTTAATTCTCTGTGGTTTTTAAAATGTGTTATGTATTTTTTTGCCTTATTTCCCTACCCAAAAGCCTACCCAAAAGTGACAAAGAAAAACAACTTTTCCAGAATAATATTCCTCTCTTAGTGGTGCTGACACTTTTATTTTCTTAGTTCCTTGCTATAATTTTGGAACATGGTCTGGTTTTCTGCACAAACAGGCAGTAGTGCATAAAACCTAGGGCTGAGGGGAGTAGACAGCTGGGATTGTAGAGGTAGGAGCAGAGCTGTCCAGTGGAAAACCAAACCGCCGACACAGTTTGCCAGGAGCTTTCTTTCGAAAGGTCCCACTCATCCATCTTGGAAATCAAACAAGCATATTGTTTTCTATCACAGCTTAACTTTGGCCTTTGCTGAAACTGTAAATGATGTACGCCTCTGGCAGGCACTGGGATTGATGTTTATAAATGCACAACAGTGATAATTTGCTGGTAATCCTATGATTAGGTGTGTTTCTCCAAACACAGGTGTATGGTAATAAACGTTATGGTGACAGCAGTGTTATCTTCCGATCATATCTGGGCAGCTGTTGTGTGGGATCTAGTGTTCCCAAATAGCTTTGGAGATACTGCATATTGTTACAATGATTGGCAGTTGGCCGGTAGGGCGCAGTGGTACATAGCATCTTGACATCTTGATAGATCTCATAACTTTTCCATAGTTATCGCAGTAGAAGGTTGTGTTCTTTTGAATGACTTATGAACTCAATGTTTTATGAACCTGGATGTGAGCATAAAAGAGGACATGATCAAAAGCATGAGACGTACCCAGTATATGAACCCTGATATATTTAACTTAATATATGTGACTGTCTGTGTTCTAGAACTTGTAAGCCGTGGTACCCCTGTTTGGACTGCCCATGTTCCAGAACCTCGGAGCTGTGATACTCCTGTGTCGGTCCGTCCATGTTCCAGAACCTCTAAGCTCTAGTATTTCAGTCTAGGCTGTCCATGGCACAGAAGTTTTAAGAATAGATAATATACTTTATCTGACAAATTTAAGAACAGTTTAAAATCAGAGAGGGTAACCTGAGTTTCCTTCTTCGTCATCGCTGTACATCTCAGGTCCGTTATACAGTAGATATGCATGGCTCCCAAAAGCATAATCATCCTTAATCATCCATTCATCATACAAAAAAATTAAATACTGATGTTAATTATCATAGTATCCCCATTGTTTCCCCATTTAAAAAAAAGATGAGTGAACACCAAACAGAGCTTTCTGAGACGACTCTGAGCCTGTGAATGTCTGTATGTCAGCTGATGTCTATCTGCACCATGGCTGGACAACACCACTCACATTAAACCCAATATGAGGGCCATGCTGCTCCAGCCTTTCTTATATTAAACAGTCCAGAAAGAGACAGCTTCATTAGATGATGCGAATTTTCCTTTCCTCTGTGTAGTCACACAGACACGGGCATTATGCTGCACAGAGCAGGAAAATTGATTTTTTTTTTTTTGCCCGTCCCACCATAAGTTCTGGATCTGGTCACAAAGGCACAATGGCTAACTGTCTGAGCAGCATCTTCTGAATGGAACAGGAGATCAAGCCAGGATCCGTGGCTTGGAAAAACCGAGCAGGGACTGCCACTGTCTCCTTTGAACCTGATCTTAAGCCTCTGGCTTTGTCCATACCACACCCAGGCGGCATTCCCTTCCTCTGGAGGCTACAGCAAGGAGGAATTTGATCACACTGAGTCCCTCACACATTATGAGAGCTCAGAAGGAAGCCTGGCGTCAGATGTTAAACCCGCCTGAAAGGTCGGAACATGAATAGACCTGGCTAATACAAAATGCCCAATGGGAGCTACAAGTACAGTATGGTTAGGGAATATTAAGCTAAATAAAGCTGCATGTACAGTGAGGTGTGGACACTTTACGCCAAATAAAGGTACATGTACAGTGAGGTTTGGAGACATTAACCCAAATAAGGCTTTGGATTGTCTCATAAGGTCTCCACCTCCATACCTACACCCATACCAGCTTGGATGAGCAGGGAGCCTTCCTTGTACTTACCTTAAAAGGTAGGACTCTGTCACCTGCTTAGTCACCATGGCAACACGTTCTCTTCCCTTAATCTCAAAAAATGAATGAAAGACTTTTTTTGAATCAGCGACAAACTGTGTTGCACTCTCTCACTCCCACGCTCTCTGAGCTTCGTTGAACGGGGTCCTGCTGTCAGAGGAAGGAGCGCGCCATCTTCACGGTCACAGGAGGCATTGCCACAGAGATGGGATGGGGAATAAGACCACCAGGAGCTAACACATAGGGGAACCACCAGCTAATCGGGATTCCCTGCGCCTCCAAACCACAGACAGCTGGGGTCACACTGCAGGGGTGGCACTCGACATGGTTCTAGCTTGGAATTGTTGGGTGGGTGGCACAATTATCTGGGTGGGGGGCTGGCTGTGGACCCGTGGAGCTGGGCCTGGGTCAAACCTGGCTTGCTCTTAATGACATGCTGCTGGCAGGGGGCTCAGGCTACAGGTTAGTGAATCCTTCACAGCGGCCTACTCAAGAATTTGTAATTTATGACTATACCAATCAATCTATCAATTTGCCATAACCGGTGTATGTATTATTATGGGCACAACTTTGGGGAGACCTAGCTCAGCCAGTTCTGTTTAGTGGTCCTTGGTTGTCCGCTCTGACATCCATCTTCTTCGCTGTCGCTTTGCAGGCCAACCAGCAAGGGTCCAGTTGCGTGACACTGTCAGAAATGCTCAGTTCCAGCCACGGCATATCGATAAAAAGACAGGTGGCATGTCAGTGAACTCTCTGCCGCCACTGACTCCTCATGCCCGTAGCCGTTCTCTAACCTATACGAGCTTAGCTCCAAAACCATGACTCACATCATTTCCCCGAAGGCGCAGAACGATGCCATTGAATCACTTACATTTAATTTCTCTGACATTTCATCTAAAACAACGCACATGGCTTCTGCCAGATACTTCATGGGAGGGTTAAGTATCTTCTTCAAAGGTCCTGGAGCGGGGCCCTCGACTGGCAGGTCCAGCATGCTACCTGTTAACCTGAGCGGCACAGCTCTTGTTCCAAGGTCCTCTATCGGGCTCAGGAATCTGTGGAATCTGAGCTAGGTGAGACACAAAATTTGCATCTAACTCTGCCAGACCTAGCTACTGACTGGCTTCCAGCTCTGTCCTCGGATTAAAGACGGTAAACTTTTCACCGACTTGGACATAGAAAGTATGTCAGGCTCTTGCCATCTGGTTAGAGAAATACAAAAGGCTTATTTCAGTCGTTTTAGTGCCGTATTACCAAAATTTTTAAACCGATCTGATTTGGCGATGTGTGTGAAGTAATTATAGCCCCCGGACTGCACGTGACAGCTGCGGTTTCAGAACACCCTTATATCTGTGGTTGAGACAGGGAACTCCCACCAGTAGCTTCAGTATTAATGGAGCCATATCAGATGTTTGGCATGATCTTTGTTGCACTGCTCTGTGAACTGATGAACGTGCCAGGGAACATCTACACAACTGTGAGGTCAGACGCTTTTATCCAAAGCAATGTACTTCTTTTTTTTTGAGAAGGCAAGGTCAGCCAGTCCCTGGAGCAACTGGGGGGGGGTTTAGGACACCACTGCCGACCCTGGGATTCAAACTAGCGACCTTACTTATATTTCTTATAAATAGTTGGCAAGCTAGTTTATAACAAGTATAAACATCATTTAAACACACAAAAGAGTACAGTATTATGGCGTAGAACACTCCCCACCCAGCAGCTTTCCTATGCAGATTTGTACTGGTTAACTAGCTAGTTAGCTAGCAATAGGTGAGTTGTGTGAAGACAGACTGTCTTTTACCCTATTGTTTCCCTGAAGAACGAGCTAATCTCTAAAAAACGGACACATAGCTAAAAATATAAATTCGGTATATCTCATATATTTATCATATATCCGACCAGTTGAGATATTTTCTGGAACATTCTGAACCTTATTATATCTAGGTACATGTTCATAATCATGTATAATGCTACATGTTTTAGAAAATTCCAGATAGAGGGCTTAATAGCTTCTTCTTTTCTTGTTTTTTATCATCCAGTTTGTGGATCATCCAATTATGCACCCATTTCTCAAGCTTATAAAATAATTCGGTCATCAACATTGATGTTCATGATACTCTCTTAGTACCTATGGTGATGAAATGTTTCTGTGAAAAAACACACCTTATTTGATTTGAGTTTTTTTTTATTAAAGATAATGACATAGTTGAGGAAAAGCTGACCTCATGAGGCTCTGACTCGGACACATCATGCCCTGAATTGCTGGTATAGCAAAGTAAGATAACACAGCATGCAGGTCAGCTGCAGGCGGGGCTAAAACGCCCACTAACAGCTAAGCTCGCTAATTCCTCACAGTCAGCTGTGTTCACATTGCAGAGGATAACCCCGAGGTGTCAGGCCGAACCCCCCAGCCCACGTGTCCTACAGTCCAGATGTACACGCTGGATCAGTGGATCAGGATAGTTAGGCCTCATTCCACAAAAGCCAAAAACACACTTCACAAATAACCGAACATTACATACAGATGGTCTCTAATGAAAGACGGCCCACCGATATGTGAAAGATTAAAGGCTATTTAGTAATTTTGCATGTTTTCATAGTTTTATTTGTAGTTTATAGATTTTCTTTGTTTTCTTAAAAGTAAAGTAAAAAGGTTACTTAAGTCTATATTTACTGTTTTTAATCTTTGGACTGAGTGTGCCAGTATGAAAGGGTGTGTTTTGATTTCTTGACACAGGGGTGGTACCAATCAGCATCTTGCCTGGAAACTAAAATAGGTGGGGGGGTGCATTCACCAGTTGCTTCAGATTTTTCCTGCAGAAAAAAGGACTTCTTTTTTAACCAGAACACAAGTGCTACCCTTGGCTCAAAGCTATCGCAGTAAGACTCCAGCTGCAATAACCACAAATTCAGAAAGTCAAACTCCCGTTCGCTGCCAGGTCCCCCTTTGGCAAATCCCGCACTGATAACCGGTCCTTTAGCATGGCGGTCTCTGTGAAGAGGGCCACACACAGAGCAGGGAAAATTAGATTTCTGCTCACAAAGTTTGTTTTCCAGGGGGTTAATCCACCACAGAAACTGGAACGGTTAAAGTACGGGCCGAGAAAACGGGCGTAGTGCTTGGCTGACGCGATAGAGTAATCCGCTTCGGACCGGAGCCACTTTTGATCGTCTCACTTTCAAGGGGCTCCTGCATTTAAAAACAGGACGGGCAACAGCGGCTTCCACATGTGACTGTCCCTGTTTCCCCCAGAGACCAACCTGATAAATACTCCGGGACCTCCATGTTTCACGTCCCTTGAAAGAGCCATTTAAAAAGGGTGGTAATAAAAGGCCACATTGTAGCCAAACCCATTTTGCAGTAAATATAAATTCCCACCATGCCCCCCCCCTCATTTTACGAGCAGTGGAAAGAGCAACAACAGAAATAACCGGCGAGTTCGGGGTCACAGAGTCACGACTTCAGGGCTCCACTCCTCGGACTCGCTTCCTCAAGGACATTCAGTGGGCAGAAACATGACTTCTTATACCCCAATTGGTTCCCATCTGATGGCTTGGATGGTGAGGCCCATGCGATTGCATGTGTGTCTTTGTCTGTTTGTTTGTTTTATGGACCTTAATGTGCATCTGGACTGACACACATATTTCTGACCAAGAATATCATGGGCAGGATAACCCAAATCCTGCCTCGGGGCTGTGCGTGTGGCTCTCAGACCCAGGTGCTTGGCCTTACCTGAGGATCTGAGGATTCGGATAAGAGAAAGAACAAAAACAGTATGGGATGATGCCTGTATCCTACTCTAGCAGCCGTGATGAGTCGTGTTTGACTTATGAAGCCTGGGAGGTGATAATGAGTGGCTGAGGGAGGGCAGGGGCCACACTGGGACACGTGCACAGATGCTTCATTTCACTTTTTTAACCAGATAAAGTCAGCAAATAACGTACAGCAATGATCTGATGAAGAGCAAGGCTGCATTGTAGTGCATCTCTTTGAACGCATATGCAGAAAGCATACAAAACTAATGAATAATACATGAGAAATAAATTAACTTCAAAACATGTCAAGGGAAACTGCCAAATCCGGTACTAACAGCACGTTCTGACCCAGAGTAATCTTGTAGTCCACCTATTAACCTATGATTTGCATCCAAAATAAGCAATTGATTTAGCTGTGTGTGCGACAGGGGCAGTTTTTCACCTGAGCACGTCACTGAAAGTTGACGTAGCAGGACCGGGACCTGGAGGACTTGCAGCCACCACCTCCGGCTGTTTACATGAGGCTCTCCTAATAGCACATTGGAGAAGACAACTGGAGGATTGTTACAGCCCGCAGATCCTGGGCAGGAAAGTAAACCCAGGACCCTGGCGGGAAGCAGTGTGGTGGATTTAAACCTCTGTGCCACTGTCGCTGTGGCAAGAACAAAAGCAGAATTGTCTTCACCGACCTGTTTCTCATCCTGCGAGGAATAGCTGCTGGCGATGTCAGCGAAGATTTTTAAAAAATATGAGAAAAAAGAAAAAAACCTGGACAGATGAAGTCGAAGCATTATACGAAGTCTAGCTTTTTCTGTGTCTTCATACGACATAAAATTACTCATCACTCATTAAGGGTCATTACTCACTGTCGTGTTGGATGGACCCGCAAACAGCTACAGTACACTCTTCTGGGTAAAGGAAGCTACGACAACTAACTGTATCATTGGCCTGTGCTGGAGCATCAGCGCTGTAGCCTATGGGGGACAAAGGCCAAGGAAAGCTCTAGATGCTGTCATGTATTCCACCACATATTGCTATGCTACAGTGATCAGTAAATCTAATGATTATTACATTGTATCCTCTACTCACACCAAAATAAACAGCTTAGTCTAAAACCTTTAGCCAACGAAAAATACTGCTGCTACCCCATAACATCATCAACAACAACAATAATAACCCTGCCTTGTGGGCTCCGTACTTAATGTGAACCTGCACCAAATAATCAGGATGGATGGATGGATAATAATCAGATGAACTGTGTGTTCTTTCTCAAAGGGGTCATCTTTGGCTCCCTGCCATCTTTGTGCCCGCATCTCTTTCGGGCACCCACAGTGTCACAGGTGTCCCCTCTGGACTGCTTGGTCAGCTTCCAACTTTTCATCTGGGAAATTCCAACCCAGTCCAACTAATTGTATCGAATTATGTTCCTTTTGTTCCCAGTTCTGCTCCTAGCAAAAAAAATCTCATCCACTACACCAGAAAGCCTCCATTAACCTCAGACCTCAGTCCAATGTGTGCAGGTTGGGCTGCTCCTCACACCCAACCGTGGGTCCATCAACACATCGGCGATCAAAAGCAATTTTGATGGGCTTTAATTGCCAAGAAGTGACCAATGAACAGCGAGCGCCTTGTCCCACCATGGAACGGACGTCCTCATCGCGTTGCGGCTGACGATTTCTGAAAGCAGGACGTGAGTCCCCTGTTGTATCTCCCCAAGCCTTCTGACCATGGTGCTCCTGGGAAAATATGAGATAATGAGGCCTGAATTACATGCTCCACATCAGCGGACAGCTGATTAAGCCATCACTGGCGATTACCGTTCACAGATGCCGAAAAGCTTCCCCATGTAACGAATATAATTAGTTTATGTTAGCTGGAAGAGGTCAGAGGTGTTTAAAGGTCATGGCTTCTCCATATGGCGAAACGGCGTGATAATTGCCTGACACTCTGAGTTGCAGGTGCTGGATGGGGCTCATTTGGGCTCCGAGGCCTGCCAGGAAAATGAATTCTGCCGGTGCGTGGAAAATCGGGAGCGACTAGGCCGATTAGCCAGGAGGGCCAGAGACGCCCAGAAATTTGCCTGCTTCACCGCAAGCTGCTGATTGGGGGATTCTGATTTTGGAGTTCTTACCCTTCTGTGCCGCAGTATAAACGTAAAGATTTTGTGTACACAAGTATTTTTGTACGTATGTTCTTTGCAAAATTGACCCATTTAAATATATCATATCTATTTTAAAATATAATCCTGGAGTTTGCTTCTCTGTGCCAGTCCTATACAGCAGCCTGGGGTTTTTATACCTGGATATCAACCTATCCAGGTCCTGTTACGCATGTAAGTAGCTGCAGTTAAAACCTACAAATGGAGTCTGTTAACCTTTCCGTGACCTGCTGCACTCGTGACCTCTGGGTCATGTTCTGGTCATGGTTATTTTCGGTCCAAGGCAGTCAGCCGAAGTACAAGAGTGCAAATGAAAGGCAAGGCAGGTATAATCTTTAAAATGGACTAATGAGTTAAATGACAGCTGACAGGGGCATGTGGGCTGTATATAAAACATTAGCGTATATCAGTAATAGCATCCAGATGAAAACGGGAGGTCATGTGACATACATTACCCACTGTGGTGTCAGTTTGCGTCAACATGTAGGACAGTTCTGGCCACATTTATTATTAAATCATGAGGCTGTCGCTGTTTGTCGTGTTTAAAGGCACAGTGAATGCGTTATGTCGAGTTTATGACATCTTTCCTTTTCAGTTACCATCAGTAACACGAGTACTTTGACAAAATATACTTTTCATGGTTTGCATAAACTGTTTAATGAGTTTAACATTGGCTCCGAAAACGGGTAATTATCAGCAGTAATGACAATGTGCAAACTGGGGAATTTGCTGACTTTAATTAAATCGTATATTTAGTACAGACTTTCAGCCTTTCCCTTTAACAATGCGTCACTATTTTAACGTATTTATACATATGGCGGTAAAAAGTAGCGACTCTTTCTTTCTCATTGCGGCACGGAAAGCGGTTCAGCTGGCTTTCTGGGAACGTCTCGTCTGGATGTTAATGCTGACGCTAGCTTCGAGCCAGATCTTGTGCGTAAGCATGCAGTGTGACGTCTTGGCGCATGTCCTGGAGATGAGCTCCAAGCAGATCTGTGGTCAGAGTAGATAATAAGAGTGGAAATTAACCTCCTTATGTGGAAGAAGTTTAAGACATATTTTCAGATTTTTATTAGTATTAAATTAAATGTAGATAGAAAACATGCCCCCTGCATGGAAACCACTCAGACCCTGAAATGATGGTTTGTATTGTGTGTAGGATATAATTCTTTTGTGCGCAGAATGTTTGGCGAGGGACCTTCATGCCTACATGTCCCAGTCTCATGTTTTGTGTAAATCTATTTAAAAAGCATTTCAGTTTACTCTTTTTATGACTCTTCTTATTTTCATTTAGTCTATTATTCTTTTTTAAGCTGTAGTGTGAATATTTATCAAGCTATGTCTTCACTGTACTTTACACAAAAGTTTATGACATGCTGAGGGAAACATTCTGGAGGAGCAAGAGAATGTTGCCTATGAAAAGCCATAAATTATTTTGTAAAGAATATTTGCTAATAAGAACAACTTCTGTAAAAAGCAGAAAAGAAGGAAAATCTTCTTGAATCCAGGTCAAAAGAGAGATTTGTGAGGCTTTGGGGATAGAATTTCCCCGTTCTTCCGAGTTCCCGTGATGTTGCTCCTAATCCGTCACCCGTCTCTCATCTCTTGCTCCTTCTCAATCACGTAAAATGCGTGAGATTATAGATATACACTTGTAGAACATTGAAGCATTGTCCTGCAATTAAAAGCCCCTGAACTCTGATAAAAGGTACAGCTGGACCTCTGTTTGACCCTGTTTTGTTTGGTATCAGGGTAGCTGATGGGCTGCATTGACCTTGCTAACTGTCCCATGAAATGTGCCTTTGGGACAGTGTAAAACTCCCTGAAGCGGGCCAGCTACTGTTAGGTAACAGGACCTCCATTGTGTGAAATCATCAAAGCTGCTCTTTCCTTGACACCCTTTCTTTTCACGTAAAACTAGCCAAATGGAGACGCTTCCAGATAAAGCTAGCCAAATGGGGATGCTTCCAGACAAAGCTAGCCAAATGGGAATGCTACCAGACAAAGCTAGCCAAATGGGAATGCTACCAGACAAAGCTAGCCAAATGGGGATGCTTCCAGACAAAGCTAGCCAAATGGGAATGCTTCCAGACAAAGCTAGCCAAATGGGAATGCTTCCAGACAAAGCTAGGCGGATGGGGATGCTTACAGACAAAGTTAGCCAAATGGGAATGCTTCCAGACAAAGCTAGCCAAATGGGGATGCTTCCAAACAAAGCTAGCAAAATGGGGATGCTTCCAGACAAAGCTAGCCAAATGGGGATGCTTCCAAACAAAGCTAGCAAGATGAGGATGTTTACAGACAAAGCTTGCCAGATGGGGATGCTTCTGGACAATCTAGCTGGGCTGTGGGTTAATGGGTTGCATTTCCTATAAACAATGCCTTCCGTCTTACGAGAAATGGGTTTGTTTCCTGGAACATGGGGAAAATGTCTGATTTTCCATATAAGCATGGCATGAATGATTGCTGCTTCAGGGATAGTGGGCAAGTAAATTATTGTAGAGTGTCTAATGATAGGAGCCTGGGTGACTGGGCCAATTGTCTGGGTGACACCAAACCGTGGTGCCATTCAGCACAGCCACTGCAGACTAGTGGCTCATGTTTTATATGCGTCGAAAAAAATCCAGTTTATAAAAACAGAGGATTAATATTGGTAAGTTCACACATACAAATGAGCTCCTCGAGTCCTGCACCTACCCCACCATAAACTCATATATTTCCCCTGCAACTGCCCCTTGGTGCCACAAACGACTCACAAGGGACACAAAGTATTCACATAAAGCGAGGAGCCAGGATTCACACGTTTGCTTTGCTGGGTAAAAAATACTGTTTGTTTTGCAGAGTGAAAAATCACCAGAAGAACTGGGTCTCGTCTTAGACGATAGAGAAGCTTTTTAGCATAAGTACGATCGACCCATTTGGAGGGTTGCGTGAAAGTCGTGTCTCTAACGTTAATCTCAGAACCTCCACATACATTTCACAAAATGAGTTCTCTGAGATTCTATTTATTACAAAAAAGTCGCCTTAAAAATGTTAGTCAGAGTTTCCATTAAAGCGCAGGTTAAAGAAACCTTCGCACAGGTAAATAGGATTGTGCTAATTTGGCAGTGTTTACTGGCCGCCCTTTTCCACCCGAGAAGGAAACTTGTGTTTCAAAAAAGCAAGGTGCTCCTTAACAAGACCTGCTCTTGTTGACCCAAGGATGTGGTAAACCATCATTTTGTAGCCAGTTGGGCAAGTGTGTCGCTCATGTAAACGACTGACAAAGTCGATGGTTTTTACACTAAAAACTCTCCTGAGATCCAAATAAACACTGAGTCAGTGTTGCTTCAGAGCTGAGAAAAAAGGCCGATTCACATTAAGTCAAGACTGCATGTGACTATCATCTTAGGAAATGTCACTATGGAATAATCCAGAAAATTCAGTGGGGGGGGGGGGCAGCTTATGCATTCAGTTAACCTTTGTTGACTCAGAATTCCTCCAGATTTCAAAGGTATTTCACAGCACCTGAATGTGGTGAAATGTGGTATAAATTGAGGGAGTTCTGCTGAAAATGACAAAGCACCAGGGATCGCGTCACAGATGGTCCGAATATAAGAAACATAAGCAATAATGAAAACAGTTACTCTTTCCCACGAAATCGAGACCTGAAACAGACGGTACCCACCTAGCCGCCCGCAAAGCAGCGCTGGCTCTCATTCCAGCTGCTCGTCATCACAACCCCATGTGTAAGAGGCTGGCCTCTCAAAAAGAAACATAATCTCTGGATCCTTGTGCAATTATTTTGACAGTACAAAAATAAAAGTCGAATGGAAATATCCGTGCAGGTACCCGGGCACGTGGCATGGCCATTGTGCAAGTGTGGCTCGCGGGTTGGGGGGGGTGTGTCTATTCTGAGTGACGTGTGTGTTTGCGCACGTGCACCATGGATGCGAGCAAGTCGGTGTGGTCCCTGGAAAACAGAGCTCAGAAATGCAACACACTTCATGTTCACCTCCACCCCCCACCTTTATAATGGGAGGGTTCCCTCAGAAATAAAGTACACGACCAGCTTTTATCTGATCAGATTTTGGAGAGTACCACTAGGGACAGATTAATGCATAGATTATCCTAGGCTATAGACTATGTCCCTGGGAACAATGGAACAGTTTGTTAAATTAGCAACACCTGAGTGCGCATGTTGATGTCAGCCTAGGGTCCACAGATAAGTTAATCTACCCCTGAGGACTACCCAGTATCACCCAGACCTGTTTAAAATCATACAGAGCCCTATAATATGACATTCTCCAGTCAATCGTTTTGCATTAAATGGCTAAAGAGGGTTAGGGTTAGGGTTAGAGTGGGTGCCAGGGTGGAAGCAAGCCAGATGGGCACCGTTATGGAAAGTGATGTTTTTCTTAGCTAAGGACAAAGCAGCAGGCTTCCCGTGTGCTTCCCTGCTAGTGTGTGCGGACAGTGATTATTTTTACCACCCTTTCTGTTCACCTGTAAATGATACCCATACAGCACACGCCTGACTGCTGTCACTGAAAGCAAATGGATAGATGGAGGGATGGAGGGATGAACGGATGGATGATTAGTTGAATGCATGGATGCTTGAATGATTGGTTGAATGGATGAATGGATGAATGATTGTATAAAATATAGTTTATGATTTCTATTTTATTATTTTTTTCACCAGGTTGTAAAAAACATCTTGTCATAACTAATAAACTGCATAAAAATTATGACTGCAGGATAAAAGTCGAAGAATATCTTACTCGTAATTAATTTGATTATGTGTAAAATTCTAACATCTTCTTTTATGTAAAAGCATGGACATCAGGCAGGTTCTTGCAGGTTCCTGAGGTTTCCTGGGTACGACAGTGAGGACCAGCCTTTCCCTCTCTGCACCACACAAATGTCCTTCAGAAGGGTTGCCAGGGAGCATCAGAACAGTGACATGTACCAAGCCAGAAAACCAGAACTTTAATTGAAACACATGATCTGCACCTTACGAATGGCCTTAAGGGCTCGGAGAGGCATTCATCCCAGTGGGGGGGCAATGTTGAATCCATACATTTCATACGTCTCAGGGGAATGGAGAGACACTGATGCGACTTGCTGAGGTGTGTTGGCTTGCAAGTTACCAGAGGCAGGAAAGTGACACTGGCTTTTAACAGCAGTGAACTTAATCACTGACTTCACATCTCAGGATGGTTGGCCTTAAGAAGCATAATGTACATCCTGAGGAATGTTGAACAGGCAGCATCACCCCAGTTTGCACTGCTGTTAGCTTTACTGACACCCAATGGCCTGTTCTCCTTTCAGTTTTCCAGCCTGGCAGCAGTTTTGAAATAGAGTCCTGTCTCGGTATGGCCAGTCATCCACGTGTATGCTGATGCTTAGCTAGCCAGGACCCCCGTCAACTCTCAGCTACGCATTGCATCATGCCACACGGACAGTAATGTGACGAAGCAGCAGTGATCATTGACTTAAGAAATGCAGAGATACGATTACCGCACCCTGAAGGAAGAGCGACTTTATTCAGTTTCTTAAGAATGAGTTCTTGGTCATAATAACAGCATAATGATATTTCTTGCTGAATGCACATTGTAAACTCACACTGTGGACTTATGCTTGGTTAGTCACTGATTATTGTCCATTTAATATGCACACAAATGATATAACGGGACTCAACACACTGTCAAAACATAGCGTCACATTACCATTGGAATGGTTTATTCTTTTATGTATCTGCACTCAAAGCATTAAGCAGGCTACTCAATCGCACTTGAACCTGTAGTCCTTTGATCGTAGTGTAACCATGGTTATTCGCGTACTCCAGCTTATTGTGCACTGACAGAACGCTGACCGCTCCTTTATCCATTCCGTTTAACTTCACTGTGGTCCAACAGCATGTATTTCGTATAACTTCAGAACGTCACGGCTTCAGCCAACCAAAATATTTCCCTGTGGTCACAAAAATAGTTGTTTCTCTGAAAGCAGGAGGATAAGTGACAGATCCCTGAGGTTTCCTCAGCCTGGACCAGGCTGGCAGTATTGCCAGGCCTAGAATCCCTCTGTCACCTGTCTCCAGAGGGAATTTACCTCCCCTACATCCCAGAGAGCCTTATTTGAAAGTTCATGGCCAATTAATCCCGAGTACTCTAACTAATCTATTTTTCTTTTTTCTTCCGAGCGGCGAAACGGGAAAACCGGGATTGTTTGCCGTGTTTATTTGAAGCAGAGCCCTTGGACTGTTTCCATGGCGTTACGGTTCGGGTTTTCCAGCAGGCATAAGGAGTCCGCCGGTGTGGGACACAGGGCGCGCCTTTGTCGAGAGGCCTGCGGTCACTGTGACACCACGCTGCCTCTCGAATCGGGGCCCTGAATGACTCAACTCAAAATGAGGCCATTTATTTACACGGCTCGCAAATGACTAAATGTAAAACAGCTCGCCGTTCCGCTCCTAAACAGCCCGTGGGTCGGAAGCAAGCAGCCCCGGCTCGCGTTGCTCCGCTGCGGCACTAACCACAGTCTTTCAGCCGCGCTGGACACATTACTTCCATTTAAACCCGCGTGCTCCATAAATATACATTATATACTGCGCATTTTTCATACGCTTCATTTTTTTTTATTTGCAGCTGCTGGATAAATATAGGCTGCGATACATAAAATTACACAGAGAGAGAGAGAGAGAGAAGGAGAGCAGGGAGAATGAAAGGGGGAGCATTTAGCCTCCTAAGTATGTATATCGATCTATATTTGCCTACCGATGGCGGACTGTAAACTGAAATGAAACAGCCCATAATAATAATGTGAACATAAATAAAGTACCCGTCTGATTATAAGCGTTGCCAGGCATGTATATCAGGCCTCCTTCATGGCACTGCTTTATTCCTCATGTCCCCAGATGCTGTTTTTATCTGTCATATGTCACAGCTGTGCTAAGCTAACGGTGTGGATCGCTGACCTGTCCCTGGCAGGCCGCACGCCTTCGGGGGCCAATGCACACGTGGTGACAGCGTGTGACAGAGGGAAGGCTATTCGGCCGCAACGCAGCCGTGTGGACTCCGGGTCGCCCCGGCGACAGCCTCGCACAATGCGCCCTAGTGTAGTCATCGGGCTGGGGGTGGGGGGGGGAGACACAACGTTGCTCTCGGCGGAGGAAACGTGTGTTTGTTTGAAATGGTAATACACGGCCTTTAGCCCCTGACGCCTCGCCGGGGCCCTGCCGCGCCTCAGATAGACGGCTTCCTCGTGGCCACTTCTGAGAGGAGCTGCTTGTCTGTAAAGAGGAAACGGCAAAATATATGAGCAGGGGGATCCGGGGAGGATTCGGGCACCATAAATACATACGCAGGCTCTTAACGGGACGGGACGTGACGTGCGTCCCACTGCCCGCGCGGCCCGGCAGGAGCCAGTAGAAAGTCCTTAAAGGCTTCCTGCGCCGCTGCGTTTACTACTCGGCTGCCCCATTAATGCGTGACTCTCTTTCAGGCTCATGTAGCTTTTGGCCTGCGGCCTGTCCCGCTGACTCTTCGGTGCACCACCCATCATGATGTAAGTGCTCTGCACTGCTGGGCTTTTTTTCGGCGTGGGGGGGGCTCCCACGAACATGCTAGCATCCGTGTCAGATACATGCCTGACGGCAGTGAACTTGTCCAGAGTGCACAGGTTTTGCCCCCCACCCCCCCTAGGTTTGGGGCTGTAGATGGAGAGCAGGTTACTTAGCAGCAGGGGGCACAGGCTATGCTTCTTAAAATAATGCTTCTGAAAGCCTGGTTTTTATGTCTGTGCTAGAAAATGACAACATAGCAAAATATTTAATATTCTTTAGCTTTTACCATCAACACTATTGTTGGTGAAAGGCAACATATTAACATTATGCAATAAGCCACCATCATCATCATCATCATTATTATTATTGGTAGTACTAGTAGCAGTAGTAGTATCTAATTCAATAAACAGACTTTATACACTTGGTTTTAATAGCCTGCTAATACACTTTTAATAATGCTATTTAAATATGAATCGTTTATTATATTGTTTTAAATATAATTTTAATGGTAATTCTTTCGTAACTTAATGTATCTAATTAATGAACGCTTTCTTTTGCTTCATCAAACAGAACTTAACAGAAGTAATCACCAAGCAACAGCGCCACCTGCTGTATTTAAATGGTACTGTACACAACAAACTGAGAATTAGTATCAGACTACTTTTGTTACCCCAGAGGAAATAAGTTTGTAGTTTCTATTACAGTATTATAGTTTATATTTTGTAGTAAAATAGTTTGTAGCTTCTGTTTCTTGAAGTCCAAGCTTGTATTGGTAACACTGATGTACCTAATAATTATTTAATGGCTGAGGACTTATTCTTATTTGACTCAGACGACCTGCGGAGAGTGGGGTTATTGTCCAAGCTGCTATATTGGACAGTGACTCCCACCCTCTGCAGCTTCTCTTGGCCAGACAGAGGAGCCCTTTCAGTTGCAGACTGAGGGGGTTGCACTGCTCCACGGAGCCCTATATAAGGTCTTTAAAGCCTTCAGCCCTTGGACTCTACAGCTTACTGCAGGGGGGATGGACAACTATCGGAATGGACCAGAACTGTTTAGACACATTCACAGAACATTCATCTGTCCACTGTGCAATGCTGTTTATTTCTGAGCCCTTACTGCAGAATTCTGTGCAGTGCTTTTCCTGATATTCTTTGCACTGCTTCCATTAACTGTCTTTATTGTTACTTTTATACCTAACTGTCATTATAATGAATAAATGTGTGTATTCAGCTACTGTAAACCTACAATTATCTTCTGGATTAATAAAGTATCTTTCTATCCATGTATTTGATACTAAAGTGTCTTAGAGATTTTTATGACACTTCAAAGATTAAATGGAGACATTTTCTAATGTTAAGCACAGTCTGTCTTCTAACTGATCATGCTCATCAGGGTCATGAAAGGGGGCTGCCTAGAACTGATCCCAGGCAGACATTCTGGACAGGACACAGCCCATCGCAGGACAAACACACACACACACACACTATGGGCAATTTAGAAACATCAGTTAGCCCATGTCTTTAGGAGAACACATAACAAAGCTAGAGTATGTAAGCTCTACTCATAGAGTGGGGGATTCAAACCCCAGACTCTGGTAAGAGGTAACAGTGCTGCCCATCAAGCCACACAAACATCAAGCTGTATTAACAAATGTGAAACTACAATCCATCCAACTTTGCACCACTTATCCTGGTCCATTTTACCTATCGTACAATGACAAAGAGTAATATATATAACTCTTTTGTGATTTTATATATATAAAATATATATTATGATATTATGGTGTATTACGTGTATATTTATGTATGTGTGTATATATATATATATATATATATATTCTTTTATCATTTTTGCGTGTTTTTAGACTACACTACCTGATTTGGTCTGAGTTGATCTGGTAAGCTGTCATACCCAAGCTGAAGTTCTGCTTAAAAAATGTTATCTCGAGCTCCAGGCTCTCAGTGTCAAATGGAGCGTGTGCCTTTGACACCCCCCCCCCACCTCCACCGACCCGCTGACCATGGAGACGGGGCAGCTGGTCCGTGAATCACCCCTAATCTCCACAAACAATGAGCTCCTCTCAGGTACAGGACACGGTCCCAGAACGGACTCCCACCCCCCAACCGGCAGGAACGCACCAATGGAACATCGAAAGCCGCTTTCACAGGCTAATATTTGCTGTAGGAAACAGGCTCCCATTGATGTTCTCAGGTGTCATTATCGGGTAATTAAAACAGTAATAGAAATAATAAATAGTAGTGAGTTATGAAATGGTTTAAAGTAAACATTTGGTTCTGTGCAAAATGAGTAGAATGAAATGAATGAAAGTACTACAACAGTACATTGGAATGTCTAATATATCCCAACTTGCTTTCCTCTGAGACACACACACAGGGTGAGAGTGAAGTTTGGGGTCAGGCGCAGGGTCAGCTGTCCATCCAGTGCCCCTGGAGCATTTTTTGTGGGGTGAAGAGCCTTGCTGAAGGGCCCAACTGTGACGTGGCCCCTTTGCTGAGCACGATATTGGAACCAACAACCTGGTCATTACTGAGCATTTCTTCTTTTGCTAAATCAGACTGGTGATATAAGTTAAGGTGTTTAAAGGGATGTACTATAATCGCATGCTAGAAATATGTCCATTAAAATCAGTATGAAAAATACAGTTTGACAGAGGATGTAATATGAAGACATGCAGTTTATCTAACATTGCACTTTACCATAGAACAGAAATATGATGACTGTATTTTATTTATAAGACCACAGAACAGCAAATCTGTTAGGGAATATTTTTCAACTACAGCTAACTACGTAGACTTACAGAGTAAGATAGGGCTCACATTTCTTGATGTCATGTCAGTTTTTATGGAAAATAATAATTTTTTTAAATGATGAAACTGATGTTGCTGTTGCTGTTACATTTTTTGAAATTTGTGTGTGGGGCGTGTTTGTTTTTTTTCTCCTTTGGGCTACTTTAAGATGGAGATGGGATCCCTTTCGAAGCGGGCATTAGGTGGGCACTCGGGGCTGCGGCCCATGAGCTGTGAGTGAACAGCATGTGTCCTTTTGACGACATGTCTGTTCACATGGGATGTGAATGTGGCAACACACTCTGCCCCTAGCTTCTCAGAGGGGTCGTCCATTGAATTCAGGAATTACATGGAATACCCTTACCACAGGCATGGTAAGAGTTTGTCTTGGGGAGGGAGACCTTAAACAATTGGCATTTATGATCCTAAAGACTCTAAATATTTCACCCCAATATACTGAAGCCACACCCACCTGATTATCCCTAACGGGCCTGTACGTATACGCTATTCAGTCCTGAGATATGGCTCTGCTACATCTCCTGGTTTTTACTTTTAATAGATTAGTGCACATAATGCTTTATTAGCAAACAACTTTGCTAAGATCTATGCATAATGTGGTACAAGGTTTAATTGATATTATTTTGTTAGAATGTTAATTATCTCTGTCACTCTATTCCAACACATTTACTGCAGTTAGTTCCGCTGTCTGTGTCGCTGTTACCCAGTCCCCGCAGCAGTGAAAGCTGCCAAACCTACCAGTTACAGTTTAGCATTGTGTTGAAAGCTGCACTTTATCTGCGAACCCAGAACATATTGAAAGATTAAAGGCGCTAGTTTAATTTTTCTTGAAGGTGGCAAGTGACCAAGAATGATTTTCATTCCCTCGCATCTCCAAAACCCACAGGACTATGTTACACTGCAGTCAGCCAAATCCAGTTCCGGAGAAGCCATTTTAATTTGCCATATGTCCATAAATATTTATCCAAACTCATTTCTCATAAAGATATTATGCCGTTCCATAATTCGAGTAATGCTGGTATAACAGTAGATAAAGGGGGTGACCGTGCCATCTAGATGAGATGAGATGAGACAAGACAAGACAGAACTTTATCGATCCCCATGAAGGGAAATTTCTTCGTCCAGTATCACAAGTGATACATACAAGAAAGGGTCATTTACGAAGAAATAAATACAAGGCAAATTTATTTTTATAGCACTTGCACAAATTGTGGTTTGACAACTTTTTTTGATCTAACAGGATGTGTCCCATTTGATAAACACTCACTTAGACAACATTCTGATTCTGTGTGTGTGTGTCCTGCGGAGATTTTTAAGCATAAGAGTTTTGGTGCACGAAGAGTCGTAAGGTGGAGCTGACACGATTAACAAAGCTGACATTCATTGTGTATCATTATCGCCTTTGTTACATTCTGATGGATCTCTGAGTTATGGAACCCAGTGATTCTCTCCTCTAAAACAACCAAAACAGGATTTTATTATATCCTCAAGCGTTATAGCCAAAGAATTGAAACGTGATTTTATTATAACCTTCAGCGTTATAGCCAAAGAACCGAAACGGGATTTTATTATAGCCTCAAGCGTTCAAATACTGCAAATTATTGCCAAGCATTGGATATTTAAACACTATTTTTCAGGACTTAATAAACTAACTGTTCCTGTCTAGTGCCTAGCCGGTGTTTTTTTTACCATCTTAAAGCCCTTTCAGAGACTCTCCTCTAACCGCCCCCTTTTCCCCACAGTGAAGATTTGAAGTTGATTCCGAGCAAATTGCATCGGAAAGTCCCGGAGGCGGCTCCACATACTGGATGTTTGATTTTTATAAAGGGGTTTCCCTGTTCCCCTATCAGGAATCCAGTTGGAATAGAGGGTTTCCAACAAAGAGTCAGGTGCTAATTAACAGTGTCCTGACAAAGTTTGTTTTCCTGCACTGGGCCGATTCACATAATAGATTCATTCAGAGGCATGTGGCCACGGAAAGAGCCGGTAATGTAATCCCTTGAGAGTTTTTGTGACCTTTATGAACTTCCAATATTTCCCTTTTCACTGTTTGCCTTTCAGGCCTTGCCAGGAATCATAAATATCCGCCCGATACTCACTGTAGCCGCGTGAATTCGCACAAAGAAAATGGTTCCCATTCACGGCCCGCCTGCAAATTAACGTTGAAGGGGGAGGGGGAAAAAAACTCGAAAAAATCTTTAAATCTTCAGTCGGCGCTCTATTTCAATCGCCCCCATCGTTTTATTCTGAGGCCCATTTCCCGAAGCGTGGAGCTGTGGGTTTTTTTTTGGGGGGGCTTCTAGAGCTTTCCACGTGTGTACAGCAGAGACCCTACAGAAGTAGATTTATCTGGCAATCAGAGCGCAAACACTACCACTTTGTATCTGCAGCTGTCGATGCTGCAGCATAAACAGGTTTCCATGAAGTTAGCAAGCTAGGGGCATAAACAAGGAATTAAGCCACTTATTGCAGATGTATTGCAGACACCTACCACATAAAATGCATGCTGTCTGAGTGCGTCCAGCACTAAACACTAAATTTTACATATATTGTAAATGGAAATTGTCAAACTGTCTAATGTGTAATTGTGCAAGTTTCTGAACAAACACGCTTACTACCCAGATAAATAGCTTTCAATATTTTCTATTACTGTCCCAGACTTTTGCACAGTACTGTATATAGACAAAAGAATACTTTTTGAGCTATATTTGGAATGTTGCATTAGCAATGTTGCATTACCATTGTTAATAGCATTACATTTTTTCTTTGTAATGAATGCATATTAACATTTGGTGATCAATAACATTTATTCACCTTCTTATGGTGAATAAATTGTAATTATTAAAATAGCAGCACGCTTTTATGATGTGCTTAGGACAGTCAGTCTTCTGGATCAGAATCTAAATCACGCCAAGACAAATGTGTCATCAAGGCCGATGCTGCTGTTTCCCTTGAGATTGGCCTGAATGACCATCATAAAATTTACAGGAATGAAAAACTGAAGAATTAGAGTAAGGAGTTTCCCATTTCACTGTCACTAAAAACTATTTAGAGTATGTTCATGGTTTGATATTTTAGTAGATTTTGGTCAAAATAGTTCAGGAGCTGTGATTATGTTTAGGGTGTGACAGGCTACAAGTTGAATCTGCTGGACCATAGAACTTTGTTGCTTTAGTGAATGATCAGCTAGCAGGTAAAACAGGTAAAACAGGATCCGAACAGGTAAAACTATGTTAGCTGAGTTGCATACAAATATGCAATCATAATATTTTTCAATTACGACCATAACATGAACACTTTTGTAAAGATTAAATGATATTAGTAATATTAATACTGATGGCAAATATTACCTGTCCAGGGTTCAGTCCAAATTTTATTAGTGTCCATTGGGCGGTAGCTAAACTGTGATCCCTTGATCGTGTCCCGCTTGTGTCACTGTGAGTCACAGGGGGATTTGACCGTGGAAAGGAGCAGATACATTAAAACCAGACCTCATGTGACGACACGTGTGTTTGTATTAGGAGACGTGCTGTGACCTGGGGGGGTGGAGGCAGGAGCCGGGTGGGATGTTGCTTTTCATTGCACACAGGTTTCACGCACTTACAGGAACTGAGCCTTTTGTAATTGAGCTAGATATTTAAGCATTTCCACAGAAATATCCACAATTATGATACACTTGACCAGTATGCCATATTATATAGCTCCCATGCTGCCTATAGGTACATTCCCTCATTGCTAGACATTTGAGGTAGGTGAAATATGCACTTTCTGGGGAAGATTTTAATTTTCCAAGTTATTATTTTAGCTGTCTCATTAAGAGAACTGCATTTGTTATTAAAAAAAAGAAACGTTCACATTCAAAGGACAGTCCTGAGGATTACACATAGTACACACTCCATAGTGATAAGAGGATGGGAGGAATATTGGATATATTACAGTTTACTGAAATATTAGACCAGATTTCAGAAAGTGGAATATCAGGCTAATATCTCAGTAATCTGAAACATCATTTTTCACAATATGGAATATTAGATTGGATCTCAGTTACCTGGAATATTACCTGTATCGCCATCATAATGTAGTATATAGGCTTAGCACCTCAATAATGTGATATTGGGCTACCCTTCATAATCTGGACTATTACAAATACACCTCAATACTGTTGTTTAATATATGGGTGTACTGCTGTGGGTTCAAGTAGTATTTTTATCACACATCTGTTGTTTGAGAAGCAGGAACTGTGAATAATAATGATAACAGGCCAAATATTATATAAAGCAAATATTATTATATGTGTGAGGGTCTGCTCAACATGTGACACTACAGCAATCAACAAAACCACACTGTCATTTAATTTACTAGGGCCCAAAAGAAGATCCCTGTAAGGGCATGTATTTCATAAAGCTCCAAAAGAAGGGATCGATTACCCCCAAAAAGATCCTTTTACAAAGAGAGCTTAGCCCCAAAAATGTGCTAATTCATTTGGTGTTTTGACAGAGGAACATAATGATTACATAACGACACTTACAGAGTTGACTGCTTTGTAGTATTCATCAAAATCCGAAGGCTTACCCTGAATGAATAGCACATTGTGATGATGTTGGGTATGCCGGGGAATGTTTTAAGTTCCATTTAATCTCTTGGAGAGGCCACTAATCAAAGACGCATGTTTCCCAGGTCAGTGGGAGTTTTCTGTTTCCATAAATACATCAAACTCTTCTGCAGATGTTGGAATCATACGGCTTTTTTAAAAATTTGCACAAAGTTTACACAAACATTTGAGAGCTTGTGCATTCTTCAGAAAAGGTTTTCCACCAATATTTAGTTTAAAATGCGCTCTCATTTTACAGTTTTATGCAGGCATATTTTTTTCCATTGCAAAATGACTAGGAATATTTCAATAAAGAAATGTATATTTTGCAACATTATAGTACTTCTGAAATTATTATGAGGGAACTTTCCATTATATCATAGTTACTGTACATTCTGTGTAAGTTTCTTTGTTAATAAGAGTTTGGCCAGTCTCTACAGAGGGTGGGAGATCCTACTGAACACTGGGGTGGATTAAACAGGAGACCTGGCATGCCAGATTAAATCACGTGTTGACGTTGCTAATTACCAAGAGGAATCTTAATCTTTTGATCTTTTGAAGTCCTCAGGAAAAAAAAAATTTCCTGTTCTGCAGATGTTCAACCGATATTTCTCTGCATGAAAGATCATGTTCATTTTTATGAGCCCGTGAGACACATTACAGGATTGTTAAAATCGATTATATCGTGGACATGCCCCACTAGCCTCAAATTATGTGTTCAAGTTACTGAGTAGCATGTGCTTAATGCTTTTTAGTTTTTTTAAGTCACCAAAATTCTTCTGATGTTGTACTTATATCATTGATGTTCTCTTTTAGATGTGCCATATATGTTTTTTATGAGCAGATATGCACTTCTGATGTGTAAAAGGCCGACTTAGTATATTAGTTGTATTTCTTCCTCAATTGCGGCAACAGGAAGGCAGGAATATGGCGCCACCAAGTGGCAAAAAATAAAATTAACTTGTTTTATTTTGGCTTAATTGTTTAGAACAGCGATTCTCAAACTATGGGCAAGTTCTGAAAGGGTCGCGAGCCAGAGCTGGAAATGTAAGCATTTCTCCTATACTGTTCCACGATTATATTTCCCAGCCCAAATCCTAGAATTAACCTATATAAACGGGTCTTGGGTCTGCAAATGCTTAACACAAAACTAGTGAACACTCAACCAATCCAAGAAGTCAAACCACAGACTCTTTCACTGGCACATCCAATCATCTTTGTGCGATAGGCATTGATTGGCGTAAATTGCAGAGTGCACTCCGCGCTTGATCATACCGCTGATTTAAATCCTTACTAGATAGGGTCGCAACTGAGCTGGCATGGTAAAAATTGGGTGCGGTGCAAAGAAGGTTGAGAACCTCTTGTTTAGAATATTATTATTATTATTAGTTTTAAAGATAATTCGATTACATCATGTGTTTTGTTTAAAACGTTCCGCATCGTAAATAATATTTCTTTCTGGCTGAATTTCACAGGGATAACCAACCAGTATAGCTGATTTACCGAGACTTATTTTGCTGCAGTATGTTATTTTTCCTGAGTAAATGAATAAAATTATACTCCGCCCTTGTGCTTTATCATTTGAACTGATGTTTAAAATACGGTTCAAATAATTCTTTTCACTTGAATCCTTCCTGCTACCCAGGCATATACTCATACATATAAACAACCACTAGAGGGTGACCTAAATACAGTTTGAAATGTGTATTACTCGGACAGAGAAACCTTTCTTTGACGCAAAAGCTTGGTAAATATAATCTTTGTGTACATGCAGTGATGAAGAATTGCAAGTGTTTTTTTTCTCCATAAATAGAATGTAAACTATAACTTAAGTTGGGTTTATAAGATTCACCGGTCGGCAACTGACAAAAGCTGTAGCTTTTTAGAGAAATATGTTAAAGATACGCAAGTGCTGTCTTTCCATGCCTCTTGTCAGTGGCTTTGTGGCAATCAATGAGCCAATGAGCGAGCTTCCTCCGTCAGATCACATCTCATCATTCCTGTCTTTTACCGATAATTCTACATGTCATCATCGAGTTGTCACATCGTGGCATTCACGACTCGCATTTCAGCGGTAGTAAACAAGCTTAGTTGGACATGTTTGAGTGACTAATGGTTACATCAAGTTTCAAGAACATTATTATCTGCTTATGTGTACCTTTTATGTCTTGTGTGTTGTTCTGAAATGGTACTTACCCACTAATTCGGTTTACACAGTGTTGCTGCCTCTTGTATATCAGAATCAGATTTATTGGTCAAGTATGTCAACTCACACTAGGGATTTGGTTCCGGCCTAAGGTCTCTCTCAAGCTAGACAGACAATGAAAATAAATTTACAGACGATACACAATATACAAGCAATATAGAGATTATATACAATAAGTATTATAGGATAATGAGCATTGTGTATGGGAATGAGATTGCGGTGAATGAACATGAAAAGAAACTGTTCCTGTGTCTAGTAATTTTAATAAACAGGGTTCTGTAGTGTTTGCTGGAGGGGAGGTGTTGAAAAAGTTTATGTCCAGGGTGTGAGGAATCTGTAATGACTTTCCCTTCCTGTTTCCTGGTTCTTGAAGAGTACAAATCCTGGAGGGTGGGCAGAGGAACACCAATGATTTTTTTCTGCTCTTTACTGTTAGCTGCAGTCTGTCCATGTCCTGTTTCGTGGCTTTTCTGAACCAGACCATGACTGTTGTACACAGGGCTGGTTTGCTGACTGTACTGTAGAATTGTCGCAGCAGCTACTGTGGTAGCCCATACTTCCTCAGTTTCCATGGAAAGGACATCCTCTGCTGGACCCTTTTGAGGATGGAGTTAATGTTGGTCTCCCACTTCAGGTCTTGGGAAATGGTGGCTCTCAGAAACATGATGCTCAGTTAACACAGGGCTGTTGTTATATTGTGAGGGGGAACAGTGCCTCCTCCTGAAGTCCACTGTCATCTCCACAGTCTTTATCGTATTCAGCTCAAAATTGTCCTGACTGTACGCGAGCTCCAGCCTTTCAACCTCCCACCAATATAAAGACTTGTTGACATCTTGGATGAGTCCAATGTGTTACGGCGGGGCATGACGCAAGGAAGGATTGGATGATCCACATAGTGGCTCCAATAAACAAATGATTTTATTTGAGCAGCAGCAGCAAACACGGGGCACTAACAGCTGCAACACACAGTTACATTCATAATGACCGACTGAGGAAAGGCAAGGACAGGCACATATATACACCCGAAAACAAGGGCTAACAATGGGCAGGTGAGGGCTGTTAAAAACAAGAGACCAGGGGCAACAGGGAGAAAGTGGGGTCAATCAACAGATACAGAAAAGTCCATACACCAAGGTAACAAGAAAAACTGACGATAATACAACCAGGGAGCAAAACAAGGAAACGCACAGAAATACACCAAATAACAACATATGTAATACAAAAATAAACAGTTAACCTTTGTGTGTATTTTACTTCTTTTGTTCTAAATTCTAGAATTATAGAATTTAACCTCATTTTGAAAATGGACTGGTGTAACTTCGACCCCAAAAATAACACAGGGGTTAATTATAACATGGTTGAGGCTGGCATTGACAATAAAGGGAAGTGTGAATGGCAGCCACCCGCTTAGCCAATTAAGCCACGCAGGGGCCTGAGGAACAGGGGAACACACTAGGAGTCAAAGGACACTGGGATGACCCTTGTCGATTTCAAAACTGCAGAAGAAGGCATTCAGATCTTCAGCCAGGTATTTGTTTGCCTTATCAATAGAGTAAGGTCTTCGGTAACTTGCGATGTCTTACTGGCGCCTCCATACTGATGCAGTGTCGTTGACCGAAAACCTGTTTTTCAGCTTTTCAGCGTAGCTTCTTTTAGCCACTTTGATCTCCTTTGTCAGTGAGTTTTTGCCCTGCTTGTGTGGGGCTATATCCCCCTTCTGTAAGCATCCACCTTTTTCTGACGAAGTTGTCTTAGTTTTGCTGTGAACCATGTCTTCTTATTGTAGTATGTGCAGAAGGACTTGGTTGGCGCACACATATGTTCCCGATAGCTGATGTAAGATGTCACAGTGTCAGTCAGGTCGACCAGGTTGCTAGATGTAGCTTCAAAAACACTGCCATTGGTGCAGTCAAAACAGTCTTGCTGATCCTGCTTTGCCTCTCTGGTGTATTTCTTCACTGTTTTTACCACAGATTTTAGTTTCTGTCTGTAGGTTGGAATAAGATGAACCAAGCAGTGGTCAGAGTGCCCGAAAGCTGTCTGGGGAGCCGAGCGATATGAATGTTTAAGAATTGTGTAGCAGTGGCCCAGTATGTTATTATCCCTGGTGGGATAATTAATATGCTGTTGACATTTTGGTAATTTGTGGTTTAATTTTGCTCTGTTAAAGTACCCATTATCAAAAGGGAGTCCATATGTTTTTGTTCCAAGGTTATCTGGTCGGCCAGGATTTGCAGTGTGTCATTCACGTTGGCCTGGGGTGGGATGTAAACACTGACCAGGATGAAGGAGAGAATCTCCCGCAGTGAATAAAATAGTGCGCAGTCCTGAGGCTGCCATCTGGGACGCCATCTTCTCCATATATTTTGTTCAGGGCATCTTCACTGCTTGCACTCTGTAGAGGACAAAAGCCAGACAAATAAATAGCAGAGGGCAATATGGAAATATGGATATGGAAATCAGAGACATGGAGTAAACAAGGGGAATTAATCAAACCCAGAGGCAGAACAAAGTGCGATTTACATTAGTGCTGGAAAAGAGCGTATCTAAGGCAACTAGGAAAAACACAGAGTCTGCCGAAATGTTTAATCACCCTGCATCGGATAAGGAATTTTTCAGTTTGGTTTTTATCTAAAAATGGATAAATGCTGAATGCAATTGACACACTAATCATCTGGTGTCTGCTTCTTATAGTTACATGAATTACTTAATGTTATTATACTAATTGCTTTAATTTTTAACTTTCCAGCCCGAAATGTTTGTACAGGTGAAACATTGCATTTGCCAGGGACCAAAGCAGGAACCGGCCTTCTACAGGTTTTTGCCTGGTTAGTTTTACCCAGGTTAATTTTTAAACTTAGCAGACCTATTATATCTCAGCTACCTACTCTTGTGTATGCATCTGCAATGCCAAGTTTAAAAGAAAATGCATCTGTGAAACTTGTATTGAGGTTCAGGTAATGTATTCAGTTCATTTTTATTGGAAAGAACAAGATTGACCTTATTTCTAGGTTAAACTGCTTCTTTACACCACAATGAATAATATGTGTGGGATACTAGAGGCATATTCAGAAAGGAAAAAAATATTTTAGGTATATTCCGCAACCAGGAACAGTAATTTAACCTTAGAAATACATTGAATGTTCTGTGATTTCACATCTTTTAAGTGCAGAAGGCGCTGAACAAATTCCAGATCCTTATCAGCATTCGGTTAACGGCTCGGTGGGGTTGGAATCATTAACAGGTTGGCGAAAGCAGCCTTCCTGCCCACCATCCTATCACCAGAGCTGTCCTGTTTGTTTGCTTTCCTAATTAGCCAAAGGTCATCCACTGGTATGACCTGAGGAGTCACCCAGCAACCAGGTCGCCAGGAAGGTGACCTTTCTCTTTGCAGGAAAAAAGAGTGCTATCACTTAAAATATTTCATTTATTTGCTGGTAGGAGTTTAGGGCTATTTTCAGGCCAATGTGGAAAAGCGCCAGGACCGGTCGAGCGTGACTTTTGCAAAAAAAAAACAGCTTCTCACAGAGCCAGCGAGGCACTGCTGACGTCGTACACTTCCCTAAATCATGCTCTTAGCAGTGAACTGTGTAGCAGAAGCAGATCATGGCTGATAATATTGTGTGCTTGTCTATATATTTTGTGTGGCAAATACATAGAAAATACCGTAATGTAAAATATTTTCTTTGATTTCACATACACTCTGCATGTTCATTCTGTCAGAGGGACAGGAATAAGCCTCCAGAGCAAAAGGCTGGATGGTGCTTTGAATTTTTAATGGCTTTCATTTGAACTTAAGGCTATGAGGAGCTGAAAACTGGCTTTAATCTACTGTAAGATTACCTGATTTATAGGTTTGTTGTGTTGATCATATGTAGATCATACATATGCAATCTCAGTGAAGCCATCCATACATAACACCTATGGATGTATTACAACACTGCGGTGATTTAGGAAGCAATTTCTGATCCTGTAGTGAACGGGAAGAAAATGTGATGGAGGCTACTATGAAGAATTAAATAACACAGATGAAGAATTAAACAAAACAAACAGCCAATATAATTACAACACTGACTATCTGAAGAATTAAACAGCGCAGGCAGCCCACATAATTACAACACAGCCTATGTGAAGAATTAAACAACACAGGCAGGATATATAATTACAACACAAATTATCATGTGAGCTCTACCTGTTTTTCTTGAAGCTGGCGCCAAAACTCCATTCACTGGACCTTTGTTCTCATACAAAGACAGAGAAAACAGTGGCCAGGATGCACCAAAAATCTCTGGAGGAAAAAAAATATGGGTAACAGAGGAGACAATCAGAATAGGAAAGCTCAGTAAGGACCAGTCAGAAAGGTTAGACTACAGGAGCAATTTCATACCTATGCCTTGGACTGAGAAAGCATACATCCCTCACTACATGGTATACGTCACAGACATTATGATGACATCAAGTGATCAGCAATTCCTAAGGTTACGCTGAACTGTGATCTATGTTCAAATAATAAAGTTGAACATTCATTAAGATATAAGCAAAATACAGTATGACCACTCAACACATACACACAGAACGAGGGAGAATGGTAAGGAAAATGATATTAAAACTAGACTTTTAACAGAGGATACAGAGAACTTTGGGCTGCGTTGGGTCCTGATGAACAGCTCACAAACACAATTTTACAAAAGCACGTATGTTTCGGCTGGTACAAACAAGTATATAACGTTGCAGCTGGGAGCCGAATGTCGAGTGGGAGAGGCAATGTCGAGTAGGAGGGGTTTATCACGAGGGTTAAGGTTAGGGAATCAGACGATAACAGTCTCCTCGTTATAAACCCCTCCCACATTGCCCCGCCCACCCGATATTGGTTCCTGGCTGTTGCGTTATGCTTCTCGTACGAACAAGGCCACGACCATACCCATGTAAAACGAAACGATAAAATATGACTCTACTCCTAACAAAAGACTGCAGTGTAGTATAATCTGTGCAGTAAAGGACCATTAACTCCACATACAAAAGTTAACAGAATTAAACAAAATAAGAGAAAACTCTTAAATACAATAGAATCTCTACCCACCTTTACGCTGCAGTCCCTGCTGCTCTTGCTAAAGTCCGGCTTTGCCTTTTGAAATAGCGTGCCACCTACCAATATGTAGCCGTAGACTGAATGTTTTTCAGTGCAATTACATTGCGTTCTGTGACTTATTGCAATTTCATACTTCAAATTGATCTCATCGCTCTTGCCATTTGTGGAATCAGAAACGGTGCTGTACAAAAATCTGTCGTACTGTATTTAATTGGACTCAAATGGTGTTAACAGCAAGATGTACAGTAACTGCAGTGTAACACTATTGGCTTGGAATACATTGACTAATTAAAACTACAATTTCATAATCCCTAAACAGAATTATTATTATAACTATAATCGCCCAATACACGCAAAACTGAATCTCTGGCTCATTTTGTCCAAAGTTTTAACAAGATGCCCACAAATTGGCGTATATTTTTAGTTTATTTTGTCAAGCATATCAGTTTCTGGTCAGAGTCCCTATTTCACAGTCTGACGGCTTCGATATAAAGTTAACGCTATACTTTTCCTAGATTTCTACTCAGGTGCCAAACAAACACGATTTCTCAATAGGTTAATGCATTTGCACACTTAGTCTTGTCTGTCCTGTAACCAAATCACCAAAGAATATTCCATTAAATATATAATCCCCGATGGCTGAAGCGTTATTAGACAACTGTCACCTTAGTTAAGGATCAAGTCTGGTCTCTAATTTGAATGTACAGTATATGCATCCATATTATTAATCATGCGAACTTGCATTTGTCTTTAATATGCGTATATTAAAATTCTCAAATTAACATCTATAAACATAAATCAGAATTCATAAAGTTGGTAAGTTGTGTGTGTGGAGAGTCATGAAAACAGTGCAATTAAAGCGCACATCCTTTTGAGTTTTGACAGAGCAGCGACGCGCATACAGTAATTCAACACGAGGTGGCGCTATATGCGGAGAGCCAGAATCTTGTGAACTGAATGCAGTAAATGAGTCAGTGTGGAGACCAAGTCACTTTATCTGCTCCGTCCCCCTGCCTCAGCCGTCAATAGCAAACAGCAGAGCTGCCTTTTTCATTCTCTAACAGCGCTGTTACGGCCGGATGTCTGTATTAAACCAAAAGCTGCTGCTTGGCAAAATATAAAGATTAAAAAGGTCCTGTTTGGCTTCAGAATAAGGAAACAATACAAACAATTTCTCCCAGATCGCGTTGTTGTTTTGCTTTTTTTAAATATATTTTTTTTGTGTAAATGTGTAAATGGCAGGGGCACAGCCCGGAGTTCACGCCTTGCAGCTGAAACCTGTATCTGTTTCGGAAAACCTGAGAAAAGGAAACAAATTTATGAAATGGGAGGATGTAAGTACGGTCGCCGATACGCACCTTTCGCCGGGTTTCTGACTGAAGAAATAACAAAAAGCGGCTAAGTGCCGGCTGGAGAGACTAATTAATAGTGCTAGAAATTGTAACACACGTTGCTGGACCCGGATCACTTTAGAAAGGAGGAAACTCGCGGCTTTATGCTCGATGCCATAGACAACATATTTATAAAGTCGATTAATATTTAACTTATTAAGAAGTAGTATTATAGTGCGGAAAATGTTTTGTTTTACTGAATACATTTAAAATATCAAGTCATAGGCAGAATTAGCCAGAATGACTTAACTGTTCGGACTCCAGAAATGGGAGCGAAAGGGTTTTATTTCGCTTTACTCTATGCCATTTGCACAGCTGGCAACTGCCATGAGTGGGTTTCAAGGCTGGAAAAACCCCATTAGAGCAATAGGATTTTGAAGAGTGCTGTATAAATATAATGTATTATTATTAAGTGTGTTTGTGTGCGTGTCCATGCAGGAACAGAAACACTTGATGCTGCTGCCTGTCTGTCCGTCGTTTGTGAACTTTACCTCAGGTGTTGTGGAGCATTTTGCATTTTATGACTCCGAATGTCGTGCTTGAGATAAAAACCGAAATACTACTTCATTGTCGTAATGGCACATTGCCCCGTCTTTACAAAGCAAACGAAGTGTACATAGGCATATAAAACGTGTGTGTTTTCCATAAAATAGAAAAAAAGTCTGTAGGAATATAGGTGTTTTGGGATAAACGCTTTATAAACAACTAAAAATAATGAGTTAAATCTGGACTAAGCCTCACTTGTGCGGTACCGTATATTTATGCACGCTCCGCACTTTTGTTTTCCCCGCATCATCAAACAGAGCCGCTTATTTAAATAGGATATTTTAGGGTGCTGTGACTGTAGGGTACCGCAGAGAGTTCTGTTTATTCCGTTTAAAGGTGTATTTACAGCGGTAAGACGCTCCCGGCTGGAACCGTCCGTCCGAGTTAATTTCAGATTACAGCCTGTGATACAACCGCAGTGTTGCTGCATTACTATAATGCACACACATTAGTCGGATGCCAACCATTTAGCATAATTGCTTTAATATGTATTAATTGGCTGATTTTCTGATTTTACACACCTTTAGCTATTATTGACTGTACTGACGTCCTGCATAACCGCTTAGCCAGTACATCTCAGGGCATGAGGAAGGGGACACCCTAGACACTATGCTAGACTTTCACGGGACGCACGCGGAGAACAAACCAGAGACACCTATTCTGCTAAATTTACAGAGAAAGGTGTTGGATGGAGTCCGGATCGAGGAGCAGGGTGGCTTTGGTCGGTGCCCCTTTGGAATTCTTAGTCAGCCTGTGAGTCATACCTGTGACACCCCGAAAGCGCCAGGGAAAGCACCCTGGAAAAAGTCCAGGATTTCGGGGAAGTCACTTTGCATAAAAGTCCGTGCTTTTTTGTTTACCTGAAGGGCGGGGCGGCTGCTTTTAAAATTAAAAGAGATGGGTAATGTTGTATTACAGTATACTGACGTGCTTCTCAAGCTGAACGTTTTACACTGCTATTTTATTTGAAGTACTTTGCAAATCCGTGTCTTATATAGTGGTCACGGTAGACTAAGAACACAAGCAACACAAGCCCATTTGTCGGTGCGGCATGGTCTCATAACTGTTGTAGCATAACGTTGAACGTTTAAGTAACACACTGAGGGTATTTTAAGGAAGCAGCCTGTTTGCTGGCATGGTGTTAAAAGTTAACAAAACTAAGGTTTGGGGGTGGACCAGCAGTCTGACATTCAATGGCTGAGGGTTTGAGTCGGCGGTCAGTGTGAGTGTGTAGCGTTTTCTCCCTGTGTTTGTGTGGGTTTCCTCTGGGTGTTCTGGTTTGCCCTCCATGTGTGTCCTGTGAAATCCTGGCATCCTGCCCAGTGTGTCCCCTTCCTCACTCCCTCGGACGGGCTCCAGGCTTGCCATGACAGTGTACTGGGTAAGCAATTATGCAAGATGTCAGTACAGCCAGTAATAGATAAAGGTGTGTATGATCAGGAAATCCAGTCAATTACAATGTATTAGAGCAGTTATATGAAAGGGGTAGCATCGGGCTAATGTATATATATAGGCATGTGCATTAAAGTAATGCAATATCACTGCAACTGTAACACAGGCTACAACCTGAAATTAACTGTCAGGTTAGGATATGTGATACTAAGCATGGCTTGTAAATTGAACTGTGTTAAATCCTGAAGTAATATGTATTTTGGCAGTATCTCTATTTGATCTCTGATGCCCAGTTAACAAAACTGGTCTGTTGTAAGTAAAATCGTTGATGCATTCCAGGCTTGGCCTTGGAAAGGTCGATTCCCAGCTGGATACAGGATTTGGTCAAAGCACCAGCACTGTAGTCTGTTCCTACTGGTTTTTGCAGAGCTCCGAAAATAGGTACAACTGTTTTTTTAAAAGTCACATTCAAAGCTGTCAGACTTTGTGGTTACTGTCCATTTGCACTCTTTATTCAAAAGACCAAAGACATCGATCAAATGAATAAAAAAAAAAAGTATAGGCATCAGAAATCTTTAAAAATTGCTAAATGAAATTTGATCAAAGGCAGTAATTGTTATCAGTAAAGGTGTTGATAATACATTTTATTAAAATGGAAAACTGTATGTGAAGTGGAGAATATAATCTGTGCATCAGCATGTAGAGCGACCACACACAGTCACACCCAGGAAAACCCATCCCTGTCTATTTGCTTTGTTATGCACACCCTAGGGGTTTTCAGGTCTTCCTGTGAAGAGGTCATGTGATTCATATTTAAGATGATTAACAGCGACAGAGTGTGTGATCGAAGACCACACTGGCATTATGGGCATCAAGGCAGTAACAAGAAATGACACCTGAGAAATGGAGGCAGTAGGAAGGATATATGTCCGAGAAGCTAATTACCCATTGGATAATTCAAAAAAGTTTTCCGAAAAGAGGGAAAACAAAGACAAAAGGAATGGCACCTATGCCTGGGTCTGGGAATGCTGTCATGGGGGCAGTCCCCACCTCCTCAACTTTCTAATAATCTTCTTTTTCATGGTGATGGTTTAAAGTGTAGAATGAATAATGATATTGCTTCCTGGTTACCATGGCAACCAAACCTGCCACAAGGCCCGTCTTTTGGCAGCTCAGCTCAGATTTGACTCTTATTCCTAGTTTTCATTATTGTTGTCGTTTGGACAAAAAAAGGTCTAATGCAGAAATCATTTAGTGTCTGATCTGAGTAGTACAGGTACATTTTAGTTTGCTAGTTCTGGCATTCATTCATCTTTCTTACTGCTTTTCCTGTAACAAAATGGAGATGGAGAAGTTTCCATTGAACCTCAGCAAAGACAGTTAATAAAAGCCAGAGGACAAAGTAAACTATCAGTCCAACCACTTATCCTGAGCTGGTCACAGAAGGGCCTGGAGTCTGTCCCTGACAGCATGTGGCACAAGGCAGGATTAGATTGAACATTTTTCTGTGTGCCCTGATGACATATTTATGAGGAAAGAGCCATCATGATTGGGCAGGGAAATAAGTTTGGGTGGAATAGCTTAGCGTAAAATGACATGTCTGTAAATTGTTTCTGTGAAGAGTAATACTCAAAGAGTCAATGTATAAGAACCCGTTAAAATAGCCACTCATCCATCCTTCCATTTTCTCCAAACTGCTTAATGGATCACTGTGTAAGAAGGAAAAGCACTGTTTGACAAATAAGTGGCAGTTAGTATGGAGTTTCCATTAATTCTCTAAAAGACTAGTCTTACGATCTAGCTTGATCCAAAGGAATTCGGCGCTGACTCGTTCCCTTTTCCCATTTTCCAGGATTCTACCGTGGTAACTCCTGTGACCTTACGAGTCGACCCACAAGGATACTTTCTGTACTGGATAGATCAAAATAAGGTAAGTCTGGCCTTTATTTGATCTTCAGGGGTTAACAGCTTGATGAGGAACTCTATAAAGAATTCTGGAATTTTATTGAAATGAATTCATTTTAAATCAAAATTATTTATAATTTTCACGTTTCTAAATTTCTTGTGTGTGTGTGTGTGTGTGTGAGAGAGAGAGAGAGAGACAGAATTTGTGAAGGAGGGTCCTTTAATGGACTGGCATAAAGGTCATTGTTATTGGATTTGTATGTATGATATATCAGCCTGGTATTGCACAAAGGAAGAGTATAATTCTGGAGGAAAGACTGAACTCACTGTCAGTGTTGTTGAGGGTGATCCTATAAAACCTTTGCTTTTTGATGCTGTAGATAGGGCAGCCAGGCTCAGGCTTTAAAGTGCCTAAAAACATCCAGGTGTTGCTGATAGGCACAAAGTGAGAAGAGGATGGGGGAGGGAGAGAGACGGTCATGTGTCCTTCACATAATGTGAAAAGCATTATGTGGTAACGACAGAGTCTGGTAATCCTGTCCAGGGGGACAAGACGAGATCGTTGGGTCCACTGGGGGTTTCTGTTTCAGAATTAAGACCGCCCTTCCACGTCGCCTAGCTGGAGCAGTTGTAATCTTGTTCTCATTATGTTCAAGAAGGGCACGAGAATCTGGTGATCAGACTTATTAAAAGCATGCAGGTAGACCGTTTGCGGAGAGAGATGCTATTGGCTGGCCTTAAAACCTGCTTGGTGTTGCTCAAGATCATCTTGTTAGTGAACTGAGTATTGTTACGTCATATATGATATAATATTCGGACCTAACCCCTGTACATGCAGCGTTTCTTCTTGGGTGGGGAGGCAGTTCATAGAAGTAGGTGTGCAGATGAACAAAGATGTCAGGGGTTGGTGGGCTGGGGGGTGGTGGCAGCAGGTGGGCGAAAGTCCAGTTTTTAGTTCTGTGTGAAATGATGAAAGGACCTATCATCAATCGGTTAGAGCGTGGCCCAGTGGCAGATGTTTCTGAAGTCAGCGATCTGGAGGTGGCATGCTGTTCTTTGTGACAAAGGGAGAGATTCAAACACTTGTTTGATTTGGATACATGTTTCTCAGACTTCAGGCATGCTGGGTAGGTGTAGCAGCTAGATGGTCCTATCGAATTCTCCCCTTTTCCTCATATTGGAACCCATTTGAGTCGACCCATGTGTTGTACAGAGGAGTAGTCTGGTTGGTCTGGATGGTGAGAAGAGAGTAGAAGGAGGAAGTGAATGTGGATACAGGAGGTGGGGCTCATGGATGAGCAGGGCAGTAAGCAAGGATCCTGTACTTTTGGGTGGGGGGAAACACTTACAGACTGTGTAGTAGCTAAGGAGACAGACCCATAACCAGAAGGTTGCTAGTTCTATTTTTGGAAGAGGTCCTATTGAGGTAAAAGCATGGATAAAAATCATCTAGGTATTGACTAAAACTGGTTAATTCTGAGAGAAACTTACTACAGATGAGATCTTGCTTTTTAAACATCAAGACTTTATTGGGCTTTATTGATCCCATGGGGAACTTCTGGATTTTTTTTTCTTTTCATGATGGCTTGTTTGGGGTGGGTTTGGCTTCTGGTTGGGAAATGACCTTTGGAAGGATCAGAGGGACAGAACTGAGGGGCAGTGTGACACCCCCACGGGACTGAAGCAGATGGGGACTCCTCAAAAGTCAAACTCATCAGGAGCAGGTTCCTGGTCAGGAGAGCAGACCTGGCTCACGGAAGGCAAGGGTGATAAATTGTTCAGGTAGATGAGTCACAGTAATGGCAGAAATTATATTTGGGGGGGGGGGGGTAGCAGTAAATGCCTGGGATGCTGTGGAGCAAAGCTGGATGGGAAAGGAGGATCCTGCAGCTGAGATCACAGGCACCTGGACCTGGAAACAGTGAAGCTTAGTGCAAAACGACATTGAACAATTCCACTGGACCAATCCAGAGGGCTGGGCTGGAGGAAGAATAGGGAGGTCTGCTTTTCAGTGGACTGGCACTACCTACAGGAGCAGACTAGGGTGGAGAGTGGCAGGGTGTGGAAATGTGAAGGCAGTAGGTGTAGACATGTCAGATAACCCAATTAAAAGGGTCTGGATAGAGAGGATACACCCTGCCAGATTTATGTGATCTGTGCTTTTTTAATGGAGATAATGAGACAGTATGTTTAACATGGATGATGGGGGCTCAGCGAAATTTACTGGGGTTTTTGGAGCCCTGTGAAGACTGCAACGCACTGTAGATTACTTCCTGGTTTAACGTAACTGGAACCAATAAAGCAAGTAACATAAATATGGTTTAAGCAGTAGGCAAACCTAAAAACATGGCATTCCCCCCATAAGCAGATTCAAAGTTTCATTTCTCCTTTTATTAATCAAATATGCTCGAATTGTCCACAGCAAGGCATGTCAATTATTCACAGCTGGTTAGAAGTAGACGCTGTGACCTTGCACTAGGGCAATGTTTCTCAACAGTCCTCAGGGGCCCCAGGCGGTCCACATTTTTGCTTCCTCCTATCTCCCAGTAAATGGCATGGAGCTGGTAAGGAGCAAAAGTGTGAACTGTCTGGGGGTCCCCAAGGACTGTGTTGAGAGACACCGCACTAGGGAATTCATTCAACCCACAACATGCTGGTTAAGATGTCCTGTAGTGATACACAGTCTCCCATTCCAGCAAGGTTCCTGTTGATATCTTTACAGATAATTGTGGTTAGGGTACCATTCATGTGTCGTAGAATTTCAGCATAGGAGCATTTGAGATATCCAAGCCCACTGAGAATACCCGTTTAGGTATTCAGCTCATCTACATCACTCAGCTGGAGTAGCCGTGGCGATAATCTTACGCTCATCTCATTCAGGACAATCTAGCAGGAGGATGTGGTGAGCAGGCTTATCGAGAGCTTGGGAGGAGGGCAGTTTATCTCAGGAATTTACAGACCAAATCGAACTCGGCTAAGCTACGTTCCACAGATGCTAGGACTGTGATGTTATCCCTCCAAGCCAGAGATGATTGGTTTTTCTTAAATGCTCAGAGGCATCACCAGGCTGTGCGGCACGCGTGATCCTGCCCGCTTGCCTGAAAGGAAACCACCCCTTTCCGATCTGCGGTGTGGCACTGTTAGTATTAATGAAGATAACCCAAGTGGAAAACCGTCACCACCTTCCTGTCAGCAGAACGAGAGTATTCTGGACAGACTCCTGTAGCTGGTCTGCATTAAGCTGTAGCAGAAGGCTCGTATAGCTGTGTTATGGCCATAAAGTGAGCAAAGTCTATGCTTTTACTGTGGATGTTAAAAATTGGTGCTGAGAGTCTTTTGGTATTTATCATTCCGTGGGGGACTTAAAAATTCTGTGTGTGGGACAGTTTGCTGATACTGTTGCCTTAGCTCGGGCGTCTCTGCTGTGGTCCTTCAAGATGGCGTCACTGTGAACGTATTCCACATGTAAACATGCAGTGGGCTGAAACGGACCATCGTCCTCCCTCTCAGCCGGCAGAGCTTTTTGAAAGAAGGCGCTGTTGGAGTGGGTGTGGTCTGTTATTGCTGGCCATAAGCGTGATGGGCTGCTTTTCGCTTGTGTCACGTTCGGCAAGACCCAAATGAGTTCACTGCCCTGGGTTCAGCTAGGTCCAGAGTGCCCCTCTGTCACCGGGGGGCCGGGCATCACACCGCATGGTTTCTTCACAGGTCACGTACTGTATTGACTCTACATGAGCTTGACATCAGAATCCTAGTTAGAGTGGCAGGCTGGTGAATATCATAATTTCACTGCTAGATAGGAGGGTGTTATTAAAATAAGAATACTAATTAGAGCCATAGAGATAATTTTTATAGAAAAAATAGCCATTTTTTAATTATAAAAGCCTTTATAATTAATGCAGGGTTGTGGACACGGAGAGAGATTTATTAAGCTTCTGCTCTTGGCAACAAAATTAATTTTCTCTTTATGTAAATGCTGTTTGATATGGCTTGCTGACAGTCAGGCATATAGCTTGCTTGTGCACTGGATGAGAAATGTGGGCAGGCGTTTACTCTGGACGGCTAACGTGTAAACGGTGGACCCCTTGGGTTTGCTTATAGGTAAATATCATGGTAACATAAAAAAGGAAAAGAGTGGGCTAATTAAGAGAGCCCGTGTTAGAGAAAATAGGCCAGGTTCCCTTTTATTTTTTCCCTCCCTCCTCTTTCCATGCACTTTCCTTCTCTTCGGTCTTTTTTTCCCACGATTGCCCACTGGCTGCCCGCCCAGTCATCACACTCTCACTCCTGCCCTTAAAGATAAGGACCTCGAAATGCTCATTTGCTGTACAGTTTTGTGTAAAATAGCTGTGCCCCCCCCCACACTTCCTCCCCGCAGCTATTTGATACATCCACAAACTGGGTGCCTGATTTCAATCTAGTAAAGAGGCAGAAATTAGCAGCGTATTCCCCAGAGCTTCCTCCCCTACTGTGCGACACCCTGACTTACACGCACCTCTCCTTTTAACTCCTGACTTCCGAGCGGGAAAGCAATTAGTGCCATTTTAGTTTGAGGTGGGTTTTTTACTGAGAGCCAAACCTCATCTCTCACGGGACACACATAACGCTGAAGCCTCTGATGTCAGAGCTGATACTGGGATGGACCCTGGCCATAGCGCCTCTGAGCCTCACTTATCTGAGTTGTGGGTTCACCTAAAATGTGAATGGAGCGTTTTCCAAACCAGCGGTGTATGGAGACAGATTTAGTCTTGAACCGTTTAAGCATCATGATGGGTTTTTCAAAAACATACTATATCAACTAAAAATTCCCACTTCCTGCTCCCTGTTTTGCCCCTCTTGTCCAATGACATTCCAACTTTAAACCGGTAAACTGATACATAAATCTTAAACCGCAACAATATTAATATTTAAACAGATATGTTAATAAGACCAAAGCCATCTCACACTTGCATATCAGAGCCAACCACGGACATCATTAAACCAGCAGGGCAGGTGACAGCTCACCGTATCTGGAATATTCCGTCATGGCGTTCTTTGGGGGTCTAGGGATTTAGCCAGTGTGATCAAATACGACTGTGAAGAGCAGATGAACTGGTGTGATGATTTAGTTCTCAGTTACATTTACCTTTTATTTATTTAGCTTTTATCCAAATGGGCACATTTTTTTGAGAAAACAGGGTCAGCCAGTCCCTGGAGCAGCTGATGGTTAAGGGCCTTGCTCAAGGGCCCAATGATGATATCCTGACCTGCTGAGCTACACACTGCCCCCCCCCCCCATTACGTACCCTTAAAATGACTTCATCCAAGTTTAAAACACACAATAGCCCTGTATTACAGCTCAAGAGAATTATATTCAAATTTTAGATAAAATATGCGCTGCAAACTGTGGCAAAACAACATTAATCGATACAAGATGCCCAACGTCTCTCCGTCCCTCAGCTTTGCATCTAAAATAAAATGATTTGCACTCTCGGCTTAATCCTTCAGAATGGGAAGCAGCATATTGAACTAAATCATTCTGCATCATGAGAGACAGTAGTAGCATTCTTAAAATGAACCTTCTCTGTTTGACTACTTGAGATTGGGGGATAGTGATTACCTCAGTGATTTAGGATGCTATGTCTCTGGTCAAAAGGTTGCTGGCCTAAATCTGAGTGATGTCACTGTTGGGCCCTAAGGGGTGCCCTTAAATCCTGGTTGCTCCAAGGACTGGCTGACCCAACTTTCTCAGTTGTATGTGACTTTGGATAAAAGCATCTGGTAAGTAAAAAATATTCTTTTTGTCAACTTGATATTTTTCAGTTTGTCTGATTGACTTGCCCCTTCACGGTTCTTGATTCCTCAGTTAGAGCTGCATTTATCTGTTTATGATGGATTTAAGCAGCTGAATTGTATCAGTAATGTAGTAAACTGCTGCTGTACTTGGGGAGCCCTTTCTGTGGATATGAGCCTTTAGAGGGAACTCGCATACTTTAGGAGATCTGAGCATTTTCCCTTATGGGATCTTATGTTCTGGGAGCTGTGACTGCTCTGCTCCTCAAAGGTATCGCCTGTGTCTCTCTAAACACTGAGCTGTCTGTGTTCCCAGCATGTCTTGGAGGCCGATGTGTGGCTCAGTTGCTCAGGCTCTGTGCTTATAATCGGAAGGTTGCTGGTTCAAATCCTGTGCTTGACAAAGCTGCTACATCTCTGTTGGGCCCTTCAGCAAAACCCATAATCCTAACCTACCCCCACTCCAAAATGCTCCAGGGGTGCTAGATAAATGGGTGATTTGGTGCTCTGACCCCAAGCTTTTTTCTCACCTGTGTGTGTGCATATCTTAAAGGAGAGTATGATGGGATATGTGAAGATTAACACATTCCACTGGTGAGTAAAGCTTCATTTCATCTTGCGTGCTCTGTTGCCATCAGGTGAGCGCAGGTTCCTGTAACTGCTACTGAACTGTCTGCTGTTACTACTGTACTCACGTTGTAAGTTCAGCTTGAATGCCTATTTTGGATATTTTTCTTTTTTGGAGGAGTGGGGGGGGGGTGTTACCGTAGTATGGTATGAGCAGCTTTCTCAAGTCTGTTGCCATGGAGACCGGCGACCGTGTCTTTGGTAGGGTCGACAAGTGGAGTACCCCTGTGACACTGGGACTTGGCAGTGAGAGGCGATTTTGTCTGTGGAAAATGAAGTTTCCCTTTTTTGGGATAGACGGGGGTCCCGGAGATGCACAGGGGCTGAGCAACCCAAACACAGTGAGGAGGCCAATGGGCTGGCAACCTGCAGCAACCAAAAAGGGCCAGTTTGAATTGGGGCCCGAAAGACCCCAAATTTGCCAGCTGTGGTTATGGGTCTCGGGAGTCAGGTGGAGATGGTGACCCCAGGGTGGAGTTGTAGGGCTTCTCAGTATGTTTTGGGGGCATCAGGGTTTCTCTTGACTGTCCTAAGGGACAAACTTAAATTTGTTTTCCTAGAGCTGGACTGTGAGGAATGTGAAAATGTATGTTTTGGAGCTGGGAATAATAATGTCTGATTCATGAGAGTGGTTGGTTAGTTACCCCTCACTCTCATGCTAAAGGTTTTTTTTTTGTTAACTTTTACTAGCAGTTTTCTTGGGGCTTCCCCCCCACCCCCACCATTTTAAAACCCTTAGACTAAGTAATAATTTCCCAGTCTCACTGACAGTAGGAGACAGTTTAGGAAGGTGTACAATGATACCTTGAGACATATGGTTTTAAATATTTCACCACTTTTAAATTTTAAATTAATTAGTCTAATTAATCTAAATTAGTTCAGACTAAGATTAATTGAAGCTATCCTTTTTTTAGGTGTTATTACCACATATTTATCCAGATATGTCTACTGTATATATTAGCCCGACGTGGCTACAGTAGGGTTGCTCAGTTCAGTCCACTGCAATCTCCTGTAGGGTTTGATTTCCAGGCCTGGTTCTGTGTGTATGAAGGTTGCATGTTCTCATATACCTGGGTGCTTTGGTTTCTTCATGTGGTTCAAAGCCATGTGCTCTCAGTAGAGTGGTGTACGTAAGTCGTCCTGCGTGTGTGTGATGGACTTTTCCATGATCTCCGCAGCCTAGCATTCATTTATCAGAAGATAACCAAATTAAATCTATTGTATATACTAATATTTATACATTTTAAAATGAGGTGAAAAGCATTTTTAAATGTGTTTCGTTGCCCTGATGGTCACTGATGCATGATCTTCCTGGAAAATTGAAGTTCTCTGTCTGAGGAGCCGTTTTTTGGAGAGGCACCTTAAGACGCAGTTTCAACTGTAGTCAGTCAATCAATCATAATTTAAAATAAACCAGTTTCCTTGAGGATAAACTGGAAAAGGTGCAACTGTGAGATGCCAGCTCTGAAAGTTGGTAACTGATTTAGTTCCAAAATTCAGGCTTATATCTTCTGTAAAAAGGATGTCCTTCAGTTTTCGGAAAGTGGTTATTTACATAAGCACCTGTGTTACGTGCTGTGAGCTTATTTACATTTCACATACTGTTAAAAACAAATTATGGTCAGACGACAAACTATTAAAAAAAAGATTCATTGACATGTACGATTCAAATCTGAAATAGCGGCAGTAATTCAACACATGTAAAAGCATTTCTTTTTGTTTTTACTGTACAGAAGAGTATGAATGTATTTGAAGTGGTATAGAGTGGTGTAGATTTACAGCACCTGAGCTAACTGTCTTGGTTACACAACTCAGTGAGAGAGAGAGAGAGAGACAGAGCGTGCTCTCTGACCACATTGGGAAAACCTCAGAGGAACTGCGGGGACATACAGAGGGCCCAGAACAATAGCATGGAGGAACACCCTTCCTTAGCAGAGGCTGCTCTTGGGTGAGTGAAGCCAGGATTCTGAAGGGAACTGATTTTCCTCTGGAAGCTTCCAACACCATGTGCATAAATGATCTTAATGGGGCCCAGCGCAGTGCGCTTCTGTTATGGACGAGGCTTTGGGTATCCCCGAGGACCCAGACGAGACATCCACCACGACGAGTGCTGCTTTGAATTAATACTTGCCAGTTTTATTCTGGTGAAATTAGGTTCTCTGTTCACATTGAATGGCACCTGAGTGAACTACCAAAGAATAATGTTTTCTGAGATAGAACATGAAAAAAACAAACATTGAATTATATTCTGTGTTTTGAACAGATGTCTCATACTATAAAATGGTTTAAATATATTTAAAAACCTAGATAGTTAGCTGAATACTGTAAATTAGACAAAGCTTTATAAGTTTGTCAGATTTTGAGTTTTAGAGAACATATTCAAGTAGATTCTTCTTAGGGGATTTTCATATCTGCTGGGAATTTGCACCGTTTAGATTTGTATTTACATTTGCAAGGCATTGCGTGGTTGCTTGCAGAAAGAACCCACCCCCTGGGCAAAACGCTTTGCTCCATTATAAATATGTCATCTTTTCCTTCTGCTGATGTGATGACCTTTCTGAACAACAGACCTACGGTCAATCAATTTGAATCAGTCCACCAGCAAGACAGTCTCAGCAGAATAGTATCCAAATCAAATATTACCAGCTGTCTAGGTTTAATTGGAAATTTGTAACAAAACGGTGAGGTGCGCGTAAGTCCATTTAATTAGTTCCCTCCTGCTGGAGATGGTATCACACAATAGAAAACACTCCCCTGTGTTTTTGAAAGGAATCGTGTACTTAATTAGATTGTGGTCATGAATATTGAGTTGGTATTAATGATGGCAGCAAGCATGCTCCCTTCCAGCTGCCATAAAGGGACATGGTAGAGTAGATTAAAAAAAAACCCTGTCAGTTCCATAACGTGTTAAGCAGACATCTCACCTCTCCTGGAAGCTCTGCTAATCTCCCGGAAATTTACAGCACCTCCCTGACAACCGCAAATGTCCTGGAAATTTACTACCAGAACCACTACCACCCTCCTGGTTGATAAATTTCTACCTCCCGGTAAATATGGTAAGCTGGGATGTCTGGTTTGTTGTGTATTTTCTAATATTAATATGACTTACAGAGTGTTGGCATGTATTCAAATACCCTGTTCAGGCCCCGGCGGCATAAAAGACAGACAATACTGCAGCAAAGGTTTAAAATATTGTTGTTGGGTTAAATAGATTTGATGTAAATGTTTGTGGAGAAAAGATTACCAACTTGTTCGTTTGTAACAATGTGCAGTTTCATTCATACCCTAAAGGTTTACAATTCTTTACTCTAAAGAAATTGTTTGTGTTTTGAAATGAGGATTATAAACAGGTGGGGGGGCTTTATTAGCTTCTCAATACTGAACCTGTCCAATACCAGCAAATAATCAATGATGACAGAAAGCGCAGAGAATGCTGATCTGTGGAGGTTTATTATGTTTTTTTTTAAATTCTTTACCATAAAATTGGTTTGCCTCTGATGAAAAGGTAAGCATGCAGTCCGCTTATGCGATTATCACCCCAGAGGGTCACAGTTTCATTGGGCAGGTCCTGGTATGAAGCCAGAGTCGCTGAAATGCAGGTTAATTGCAGTTATTAAGCTGTTTGGCGATGTAACGATGCGTGATGGTTGAGGCGTAGCATTATTGCATGGGGTCTGGTTCACTGCCATCCCATCATGTGACTGTACTTAATCACGAGGCCTCAGCACGTCACCACATGATTTAGCTATATGGAAATGTGCTAGACGCAAGTTGGGTTCAGCTTCTGTTCAGTTAAACCTTTTCATATGGCATTTGTGCTTCTGCCATATTATGCTGCTATGTGAATGCTCTGTGACAAGTGATTTCATTTGAAAAAATATGTATATTACATATATATTACACATACATACAGTACTGTGCAAAAAGTTTAGGCAGTCAAAGAAAATGATCTTTAAATGATCTTCACGTTACTGTAACACTATCATGTCTGTCAAAGTGTGTCAACTTAGCCATTTCAAAACCTTTTGTAAAATCACACCAGAATTTACAGCAACCATCCCCTATGTATGGTATTTTTTACTCAACCACTAGAATATCCATCCATCCATTTTCCACTGCTTATCCAGGGTCAGGTTCCGGGGGCAGCAGTCTAAGCAGGGATGCCCAGACCTCCCTCTCGCCAGCCACCTCCTCCAGCTCCTCTGGTGGAAAACCAAGGCGTTCCTAGGCCAGCTCAGGGATACAATCTCTCCTGGGTGTCCTAGGTCTGCCCTGGGGCCTCCTCCCGGTTGGACATGCCCGAAACACCTCCCCCGGGGGTCATTTTTAACGCTTATATCTGCGATCTCATTCTTTCGGTCACTACCCAGAGCTCATGACCATAGGTGAGGATAGGAACATAGATCGACCGGCAAATTGAGAGTTTTGCCTTCTGGCTCAGTTCCCTCTCCATCAAAACAGTACGGTACAGTGTCCGCATTACTGCCGACGCTGCACTGATCCATCTGTCGATCTCCCGCTCCCTTCTTCCCTCACTTGTGAACAAAACCCTGAGATACTTAAACTCCTCCACTTGAGGCAACAACTCACCTCACACCGAATGCAGGCAATCTACCCTTTTCCAGTTGAGAACCATGGCCTCAGAATTGGAAGTGCTGATCCAGATCCCAGCTGCCTCACACTCAGCTGCAAATAGCCCCAGTGCATGTTGCAGGTCACAGCCTGATGAAGCCCCCAAACCAGACCCCCTCTGCCCCCTGGCTACGCCTACAAATTCTGTCCATAAAAGTGAACAGAATCGGTAACAAAGGGCAGCCCTGGCAGAGTCCAACACCCACCGGGAACAAGTCTGACTTACTGCTGGCAATGCAAACTGAACTCTCGCTCCATTTGTGCAGGGATCTGATGGCCCGCAACAACGGACCCTGTACCCCATACTCCTGGAGCACCCCCCACAGGACCCCCTTGGACTTTTCCAAGTCCATGAAATACATGGAGACTGGTTGGGCAAACTCCAATGAACCCTCCAGTATCCTTGTGAGGGTGAAGAGACAGTTTTGTGTTCTGCGACCAGGACTGAATCCACATTGTTCCTCTTGAATCGACCAATGGGCGGACCCTCCTCTCCAATATCCCAGCATAGACCTATCCAGGGAGGCTGAGGAGTGTCATCCCCCTAAAGTTGGAACACATTCTCTGGTCCCCATTCTAAAAGGTTGGGACCACCACCCCAGTCTGCCAATCCAAAGTCACTGTCCCTGACATCCACTCAATGTTGAAGAGGCTTGTTAACCAAGACAGCTCCACAATATCATGAACTATCAAGAACTCAGGGCGAATCTCATCCACTCCCAGAGCCCTACAACTGAGTAGTTGTTTGGCTACTTCAATGACCTCAGCCCCAGAGATGGGCAGGTGTTCCTCTGAGTCGTCCAGATCTACTTCCTTGGAGGAAGGTGTATCAGTGGGATTTAGGAGATTCTTATAATATTCCTTCCACCGTGTGACTATATCCCCAGTTGAGGTCAAGAGCTCTCCATCTCTGATGTAAATAGCATTGTTGAAGCTCTGCTTCCCCCTCCTGAGTCGCCTGATGGTTTGCCAGAACCTTTTCAGGGCCGACCAAAAGTCCTTCTCCATAGCCTCTCCAAACTCCTCCCACACTCGAGATTTTGCTTCAACAATCACTAGAGCCACTTCCTGCTTGGCTTGCCGGTACCTGTCTGCTGCTTCCAGAATCTCACAAGCTAACCAAGTCCTGAAGGCCCCCTTCAGCCTGACAGCTCCCTTTATGGCTGGTCTCCACCACCGGGATCGGGGATTGCCACCACGACTGGCACCAACAAACTTACAGCTACAGCTCCACTTTGCCGCCTCAGCAATGGAGTCCCAGAATATGGCCCATTCAGGCTCGATGTCCCCTGACTCCCTCAGGAGAGAAGAGAAGTTCAGCCGGAGGTGTGAATTGAAGATCTCCCAGCCAGGGGCTCACTATGCGTTTGGGTGTACCAGGTCTATCTGGCATCTTCCCTCACCATCGGATCCAACTCATCATCAGGTGGTGATCAGTTGACGGCTCAGCTCCTCTTTTTACCCGAGAGTCCAAAACATATGGACCCATATCCTATATCCAGGAGCTCAATGGCGAGCGTCTGGTGGCCAGGCCACCAACCAATACGGCCCAGTCAAGCATAGCCCAAAGAATTTACATGGGTCCACCCTCCTGTTCGTGCACCACCTGCAGGGTTAGCCTTGGGGGTCGGGTGCAATGTAGATGGGGTGGCAATCGAAGGCTACTGGAGGCTACCAATCATCAGCTACCAGAACTGGCTCTAGGTACATAGAATGTAACCTCTCTGGTGGGAAAGGAGCCTGAGCTGGTCCAGGAGATAGATACCGACTAAATATATTCGGGCTCACTTCAACGCGCGGCTCGGGATCTGAAACCAAACACCTGGAGAGGTACTGGACTCTATTCCACTCTGGAGTTGCCCATGGTGAGAGGCGCCAGGCAGGGGTGGGGCTACTAACAGCCCCTCAGTTCGGTGCTAGTGCGTTGGAGTTTACCCCGGTGGATGAGAGGGTCGCCTCCCTTTGACTTTGAGTTGAGGGATAGACTCTGACTGTAGTCTCTACCATATCATGTTTGGCTAATCAACACCTCATCATGTTATTTCACCAATGTAGTTCACGGCTGATGGCTGTACGCAGGCATGTGAACTGTTGTTATGATAAGCACCGTCATTACCTTTCACCTGCTGATATCTCCGACATAATTTTATGTTTCTGCTTCCTCAGAATGCCTCGTCTCTGCCTCCCCCGCTTCCAGCAGCTTTTTCATCAACCTCGTGGTTTTCCAATTTCAAGTAACTAAGAACTAAAGGAAGGGGGGAGGGTGGGGTGGGGTCGCCTTGAATATTTCTCACATCGCATAAACGAGATGATGATACGGACCACCACCGATTTGTGGTGTGTTTTGGTGGACCCCTGTAAATACTCTCCAGACCCTCAGGGGGGTGGGGGGGATCCACAGACCCCTGGCCCAGCCTGGAAAAGCCCTGGTCTACAGTAATGAGTGGCTAAATCTATGCATTTCACTTGCTATATATAAATATGAAAAAAATACTTTTAATCTGAGCTTTGGTGTCATGAGAGAGTTTTTTAAAGGGAGATACCCCTTGGCGACGATCCAGAACGTCTGCTGTCAGCTATTCCTTTCTTGCTCCATGGGTTTAAAAGCATCCTCTTCCCACCTCCAGGGACAGCAAGCACGGTCATCCCCCCTCCCCCGCTCGGGACCCAGAGTCCTTTTATCCTCTGGTCTGCTGTTTATAGATGCCCTGTGTGGTCCAGAAGGTCATGCTCCATGCATGTGCAGCTCATGCTGACTTAAAGTGGAAAGATGATTCCCTGTCATGTACAGCATATGGAAAAGGCAGGATATACTGTGTCTGGCGTAACTGTGAGGGGCCTGTAATGTTATATTTGCCCTACGGGGTACCTCATGGCACACACTTCTTGTCACGTGACTGAGCTGCATTTCCTGAGTCAGTAAGAGCCATCAGGTTGAGTATGGGTGTTTATCAGAATGCGTACTTGAACATTTTTGTGTTCTTGTGTACCTATTTGACATCATCTTTCATTGCCGAAGTACAGTTTCAGTACTCAAGAACACAGTTACGGAGGACTGTAAAATACTCATGTGTTGTTCTTGCCCAGCCCCACATATCAATGATGTATCTGTCACATCCTTGCCAATGAGAACAATCCCATGATTCATCATGTCCCAAGTTTGTTCTTAGGAGGCAAGATAGCAAGAATGCTCTTGCTAAGTACACAGGTGCATTCTTTGCGTTCTGGTATTGATAAACGCCCTATGAAAGCAACTTCCTGTTCCTGTCATGTGACTAAGCTGCATTTCCTGAGCTAGTATGAGCCAGCAGGTGAAGTATGAAAGCTGCAGTGTGACTATGAATGTTTATTGATATTAGTGATGCACCGATAAGGAAATTTCTGGCCGATACGACACCCAAATATTTCAGAAACGGGCAACAATACTGATTGTTTGGGAGGTTCTGCCTAAATACATTTTAAATAAATCAATTAAGAGTACACCAATTCTGGCATACAACAGTCCCAGAACACTATTTTTTTATAACTGTATGCATCTTCTATATATTTATAACATAACAGAGAAGGGCTGACCATCAAATATGATAAACTCCATAGTTTTCTGAGTAATATCTTTTGATTTTGCATTGTCTGCACTGAATTTTCCTTTATCGAACGCTTGCTTTACTGATGGACGATCATTATTAGGCAGTACTGCAGCCTTTTTCATCAGAACGGATTTGTTTTTCAGAAACTCTTCATATTCTTCAGTCTCGCCTTAAGGTGAGCAATCAAATTTGTTGTGTTGAAATTTTGAGCAATGATTGCAAAATGCATTTCTAACAAACTTAAAATAATTCGACACAGCAGGCATTTTTAGAATCGTTTAGTATGCAGGTGTGCAAAGCAATATGGGTCTCTTTTTAAGAGGATTGTCAGTGGTAAATGTTGCCTCATTTTAAATCATTAGCCGATGGCCAATTGTTGCTGTATCAGCCAATACAGTCGGTACATCTCTGGTCATATATGCATATTGATTATTCTTAATTCATCGTGTACCCATGTGATGTCATCTTCTATTGCCAAAGTACAGTTCCAATACACAAGAACAGAAGTATGGAGGATGGTAAAAATCCCCGGATGTCATTTTTGCTCTGCCGTAGATATCAAGGATGCTTCGGTTGTATCCTATCTAACAAGAATTATTCCATGACTCGTTGCATCCCAAGTTCATTCTTAGGGGGCAAGTTAGCAAAAATGCTCTTGCCGAGAACAGAAGTACAATCCTTGTATTCTTGGCACTGAGAAACACCCTTTAAGTATGGCCTGCTTTTCTCTGGATTTAATAGGCGATTGCATTAGGTGTAATGGCTTCAGTCTACTTAGTCCTCACCCATCCCGTCATGTACCTGAGCTGTATTTCCTGGAGAGTTCCATCAGATGACATCTATAGGCTTGCATAGATAAGATCAAAGTGAGTCTATAGGGGGAATCTGCTTGTCTGTCAATTTAATAGGGGGCGTGTGATCATACCTCTGTCACATTAATGCCCTGTACATACTGAATGAAATGAATGGTGCCATCTAATAAACTAGTCCATGAAACAGTGATGCCAGTCAACTGCCAGGTATTTGCTGAGGCGAAGCCGGGCAGGCCCAAATGGGGGAGAGGGAGTGTTCAATGTGAACTTGCAGTAACTGCAGGCCGATCAGAGAAGTGTTGTGGTTGAATCTAAGACGTGTCTGGAAGAGGAAAGATAACATGTATGAATGTGTGTCATTTAATAAAATGGCAGTGGTTGCTTAATGGTTAGGGAAGCGCACTTGTAATTGAAAGGTTGCTGTTTTGAATCTGTGACCAGCAAGGTACCACTGAGGTACGCTGAGCAAGGTACTGCTCCTCCAGGGCTGAATTAGCTGCCCACTGCTTCGTTACATTTGGGTTAAATGCAGAGAATACATTTTGTTGTGGTGTGTCAACAATTAATAACTTATAAAAAAAACTTGGTATGTATTGGAAATTGTCTGACTATTAGAGATTATTATCAACTAAACCTGCAATAAATATATACACATCTTGGGATGCATTCATTCTCTGAATAATTATAAACCAGAATAATTCTGGACTAATACATTTCTGGATGAAATTTCAGTACAGCTTTATTCAAATCATGATTTTTACCGCTTGACATTTTTCTGTTAATCTTGTTAATCGCTTAAGAAAAAAGATCACATGAGAGAGTATGGCTTAATAAATATCCCACCATAGATGGGTACAGTGTGTGGCTCAGCAAGTTAGGATGCTGTGCCTGTAATCAGAAGGTAGCTGTTTCAAATCCCAGAGCCAGCAGATTGATACTAGTGTTGAGTACTTAAGCAAGGCCCTTTGCTCCAATTGCTCCAGGGACTATGGAAGCTGGCTGACCTTGTGCTGTGACCTCCCCCAAATGCGCTCTCACCTGCCTGTGTGCAGGGATGAATTAAGTACCAGTTTTGCATCTGCACTCAAGAAAGGTATTTAAGACTGGACCATATCGCAAAAGAGGTGTGTCTATACAAATATGCTTAAAATAATGCAAGAATGATCATTAATGATTTTGAGCTTTTGCCCTCCAGTGGGATTCAGGGTAAACGACCCTAAATTTTCTCCATTGGCCGCTGGTGTTTATCTCCTGTTGCTCTTATTTTCTGCACGGGCGGCTCGCAAATCACTGTAGTTTTGCCAGAGTTTTACTTGAGATCATGAGTGTAGTTGAGTATTTGTGAGTCTTATTCAATCTGTCAGTGTTTCATATTTTTAGCAATATAGCTACAGTAAAGTCACTCTTCTGGTATGGGGTTTCATTTGGGAAATGTGTCATATTCTGTAGGTATCCCTGTCGTATATTAGGAGTGCAAGTAAACAGAAAATGGCCGAGAATCCTAAAGGAATAGCAGCTGACAGAGCTGTGTCAGACTGTTTCAGGATACAACTTTCTGTGATTTGACAAGTTGCTTTTAATCATTCACGACTATTTTGTGTTGTCATGAGTTAATTTATGTTTGCATTTTTCAGCAGATACACATTGCATCCGAATGGTGTACTAAGTATTGGGGACACGGTTATTGCTGCTGTTTAGAGTTCGCGAAGTTTGGCTAAATCCTGTAGCACTTTCCCTGGTGTTATGTACTCTATACTACAAATAAAAACTCACGTGTCAGTTTTTTATCTTTTATGAATTTATTTACTTTTTAAACAGTGAGCTTGTTGTGTTATTCAGTGCAAGAGCTGCTCAATATGTCATCTGTTTGTCCTGAAACAGCTTTTGTTTATCTTGGTCTGTTTTCTCTCGCACAGATTGTTTTAACTGAATTAATAAATGTGAAAAACACATTGGTCTTTTAGGTGACCATCTTAGCAGCCACTGAGTTGATTTCATGAAGTACAAGGTTACGCGAGACATGGGTCCTTTGATGCTATAGAAATTGGGGGATAGACAGGTTTTACTCACAGTGTGTTGTGTATCTCCACATGTGCCCCCAGGCAAACGTGCTCTTATACATTCCTGGCAATTCCCTGATCACTCATATTGTTGTGATGTGGAGAAGCAAAGGGACATGGCACTAAGATGACTAATTCATATTCTGAAACTTTTCACTAGTGTTCTTCCCATTTCCCACCTGCCCTGAAATCTGCCTTTCAGGGCAAACGCTGATGGACGTTAGCATTTCTGGAGGCTTCCGCGGTCTTTGAAGGTTAGTGAGGTCACTGCTTTGCACGGTGGAGTGCTTTATACTAAGACCACATGTCACATTTATGTAAATCTGCTGCCTGTACAGCATCTTAAATCCTTACTCTCTTACACTGGCTTCAGATTAGCGCAGCAATTAGCTTGGTGTTCATAGAATAGAAATAACAAACCTCCAGAAACATGCGACTCTGAATGTTGAAAACGTGTATTCTGACATGCTGATCTGTTCACCAGTGATTTCTGTCCTGATCTGTACCCGTCTATACCAGGCAATGGCCAAGCTTGGTGGACCATGTTGTCTGAATGTCTTTGGCATTGTATAAATTTACTCATAATTTATTGGAATAAAGCATCTTAAGATGAATGTTTAATAGCATGCAAATAATGCATCATTACCTTAAAAATAATTAACTTAATTTTTCTTAATCCTAATGTGTTTCACAGGAAATGAAGGGCGATTTTCAGAAAAAAAAAAATCCGGTTAAAATGTCATCAGTACCCAGACTCAGTCTGTCACTGGTTAAAAACATTTGTGTGGACAGAAATAAGTTTACGTGCATGAGACCAGAGTCATTCCTGGAAACTCTTGTTAGCAGATGGGCTTTTATCACCCAAAATGCAAACTGAGTTGGGAACCAAACCATCTGCATTGAACTTTGCTGGAAAGCGGTGAATTAAAATGGATCAGAAATAAATCATGGTGCTTTCAGTGGTTTACTTTAAAAGAATAAATTAATCTGGCAAAAACACACACAAGGAATGTGTCGCATGAGTGAAAATAAATTGTCTTTATATAACTGTCTTTTTGCAATAAAGTTTGAGTTTTGGTGCACAAAATGGCCCTGAATCAGACTATTCTGGTAAGTTAGCATGCAGCTGATACAAAGTCTGATGATAAACTTTGGCCAAGATAATGTTTCCTCACAGCCTGCTAACGTGCACATTCCTGGGCACAGTCTCATTACTCAGCATGCTCCGCGAGCAAGAAATGCTCTCTGATGCAAGAAAAAGCCTTTTTTGCTGTTACTGAAGTATACTTGACTTTGGTATGAAGGACATAGCGTGTAGTGAAAAAAAACAGTGCTCTGAGGTGTTCTATTATTTATTTGCATTTATTTAGCAGACACTGTTATCCAAAGCATTTGGATGTTTTTTTGAGAAAGCAGGGTCAGATAATCCTTGGAGCATTTGGGGGTTAAGGTCCTTGGTCAAAGCCCCATCAGTGAAATCACTCCGCTGACCATGGGATTCGACCCAGTGACCTTCCAATCAGAGGCATGGCATCCTAACCAACCCTAATCTAATGTTCATAAATCTAGCACATTGCTACTACCAGAAGGGCAGTGAGTGGCTCAGTGGGCTAAGTCTCTGTGCCAGTGATCGGAAAGTCACCGGATCAAGCCCCGGCCTCAATAGAACAGCCCTTGAGCAAGGCCCATAACTCTGAGCTCCAGGGGCACTGCATGTCAGCTGACCCTGCACCATCATCGCTGAGTTCTGCAGAAAGATGGGGAAAGGCAAAAAGGACATTCCAATGTACCTGTACTCATACAGTGTACAAATGGCAATTAATAAAGGATTATTTTTATTGATTATAAAAATACAGCAGTAAGGGCTTTCAATGCATTTTAATTCCTCCCATTAATGGCTTGAGCAGATCCGTGTTTCAGCGGAACCCTCTCCAACTTGTTGTGAGACAGTCTGTCTTGCTACTTTAATTTCTGCACTCTCTGCATTATGCTCACACTGCCTAGCCCTCATCAAACGTTGCTTTGCCCTGATATGTCATTTATATAATGTGCCACAGACAGACCAGCAATGCTTTTAGTGCTCAGGGGCTCTGAATGCTCTGGGAGGCCATTGTGTCCTGATGGACTTGATCGTTTTTGGTAAATTGCTTGTGGGGTGTCCAGGTAATTGTCTTCTAAATGCAGTGTACTTCTCAAAGCCAGCGTTAAAAGCATGCTCAGCAGAAGAGAATTAAACAGAGCATTATTTTTAACGTAGATAGCTCATTGGGTAACCTCATGCTGCCTGGCCTGCGGGTTTGATACCTGCGTCTGCCTCTCTGTGTGTGGCGATTATCCCTGTTTGTGACGGGGGGGGGTTCCTTCCACAGTCCTGAAACAAGTAGATGAATGGCGTCTCTGAAATTGCTTCGTTGTATATGTGAGTGTGTGTCCTGCAATGGACTGGCATCCCATGCAGGGAATCCCCTGCCCCATTCCTGTGCATCCCGTGACAGTCTCCAGGCCCACCATGTGCAAGATAAGACCTTATGGAAGATGGATAGATGTCATCAAACACCAAAAAAAAAAACCATGCATGCATACAAACTTTTGTTCATACATGCATTTTACATTGAGCAGACACTTTTGTCCAAAGTGATATGCAGTTAAGGAAGTCTTTAGGTACCGAGAGCAGGGTCAGTCAGTGTCCCTGTAGCATTTGGGGATAAGTGCTTTGAGGTGATACGATTACTCTGCTGTCCATGGGATTCGAGCCCACAAGCTCCCAGTAACAAATCCCTAAGCTACAGAGCTACGCACCATCTCTATTACATTGTTACTACAGTCCACCATTGTCCTTTCTCTCTCAGCTTACAGTTTACATTGTACTTCCAGTACTGGAGCAGAGCATTGAACACGCAGGCGCGACGTGAACGTTTTTTAAAGTTTGCCAACGTTTTCCCCACTCTTCCTGCCCCATTTATAGTTAAACGCTTAAAGTATGTCAGAAATGTGGGTCGCGTCTTTTTTTTTTTTGTGAGCTCAGTCAAATTGGTAAAAGGATAAGACGATATCAAATTTTAACAACTCGGCTGTGCTTTGGGTGAGCTGGAAACACAAAGTCTGTCATACTTAAAATACCACCCGTCCTCTGAGGCTGTTCCACGAGAGAGCGGTGGGGAGCAAAGAAATGGGCTCTTTAGGCAAAAAAGCGTGAGCATCCATATTTTACAATAGATTGCATATCAGATAGAGTTGGGGCGGACTTGGAACAAAACATGTGATAATGGTCTTTAAAAAAAAAAAAGCTTCGCTAGGTCTTGCCATCATATTGTTTTGAATTGATGAGTGTGTGCTAGCATCTGCTATTAGCCATCTGTTGCTATTAACTGCAGATGCTAAAGACTAGCATCGATGAACGTAGTTACTTTAATCTCATTGTGGTATTGAGGTCACGTCGTACTTGTAGCCTGCCACTTGTTGGATCTGCTTGCGCAGACAGTTATATCTAACTTCACATTCATTGCACTCTGACTGTAGGCTAATCAGACACCGTATGTAGGTGTACAGTTGTCTTGCGCCTTTGCTGCGTAGCTGTTCAGCCTCGGTTGCCGTTTGGCAGATGGAGAGCCTTTTTAAGGATGATTAGCAATTGTTTTGCTTTTCCTGTGTACAACAGGAGCACTTTGCCCTCTAGGTGAAAAACGTGTTTCTCCACAGTCTCAAGCAGCTTTCTCCCCACCATCAACAGGCTTCCTGATCGCGATTGGCAAGCAGACATGAATCTCAAGCGCCGAAAGATGGTTACAATTGCAGATTTACCCGTTGTAGCTGAATCCCCTCTAACATTATGGTGTTCAAAACACTGTGTTCTTTATCCTATGTCATAGTGCGTAGCATATATCGCAATGAAACCATAGATTTGGAGGAGATCACCTTGAAATTTAAGCCAGGAAGTCAAAATGGTAAAGGGAAGGATGCCAAGAATATATCCTCCACCCATTGGTTGGGGACAAAAAGTCTATGGAGCCATAACCCAGATGTGTGAGATCACGGGGGCATGACTCTGAGACGCCAGTCACGATTTGCTGGACATGCCGATAAACCTGCGGTAGAACAGGAAGTAGGTGTCATTTTCTGTTTTAATCCAAGCCACCCTGTGCTCACTGCGCATTGACCTTGGTGACCATTTTTTCAAGGTTAAACACAAAAAGACCACCTCGAGTCTGATGGAGTGAGTTGCATTTTTTTCCCTTAATCAAAATAAACACAAGTACATGAAACACATGTAAGTGTGGTATGTTGTGTATCAGACGTAGCTATACGAAAGGCTTAGTGTGGAAAGACTATGTGATGTAGAGGTTTACCAGATCACCAAAGGGTGTATTATAAGGGATAAATCAGAGACTTTCAGGAATAACCGATAGTTTCCCAGTTTCCTTGCAGCTCAGGGAACAGAAGGACAGCAAATTCACACACATCAATGACATCATGCTGCAGTTTGTTTGGGTTCCTGGGTCTGATGCCAGACAGAACAAAGAAAGAGGAACAGGTGGAACAAATCAACATGGATGATCTTTCTGCTGACCTCCTCCCTGCAGGCTTACAATGAGATACTCCCGCTTTATAATAGGAAAGTGCAACACGCTGTATAAAACAGAGCTGGTTAATAACCCGAAACGTACAGGCAAAAAATCTCAAGGCATCAGGGACAGGAAGTTAGTCCTAAATGAGTGTAGGAAGCACCGTCAGAGGTAGGAGCTGAAGCACAGCCAGAGGGCGAGCCTTTTGAGGGTCTCCGAGGACCTGAGGGCAAGCCTATGGAGGGTCTCCCTGGCCCAGAGGGCAAGCCTTTCAAGGGTTTCTGCGGGTCTAAGGGCGAGCCTTTTCAGGGTCTCACCAGGCCTGAGGGTGAGCCTTTTGAGGGTCTTCGTGGGCCCAAGGTTACCAGGCATTGTACTCCCCCACACAGGGGTCTACAAAATGTGAAAATAGTCTCGTGGCAGGTCCCCGCCTTCCAGACATGTGACTCTTGGACAAGAGGAGGAACAGATAGGTATTCGATTTTTATATATTCTACAAAGGGTTACACTCCACTATGTATTCATTCATTTTAGGTTTTATTGAAAGATGGTCTGGATAGCTTTGGATGATTCTTTACATGCCTTTGGAATGAAAAAGCAAATAGCATGATCAGTCACAGTTTGAGTTATTGTGCTACTTAACCCTACCCTGAGGCAGGTTTCACGTCTCTGGGCTCCCACTCAGAAAGTTGTTTCAGGGCCCCCCACCCTCAAATATGTGGTTTTAGCACTGACCCTACCTACACTGACCAGTGATTAATTAATGGACAAATATCGGATTAATTTATGCTTCATGTAAAAATAGACTGGCTTGGGATAAATATCCATTACCTGTACAGTATGTATGAGACATTCAGAGTGGGTGTCTGTGAACTGTATTGCTCAGTGTTCAGCCCCTTTCTCCCATCAGCATCTCCAGATGCTCATCTAGGAAACCGGCTTGTTACCGGGTTTCTTCTGAATGCCTTAACGACCCAGGTGTCATTTGTTTTTATGGCTGGACTAATGAATGAGAGCAGATGAAACCTATAGCGCTGTGCTGTGAATAGGTCAAGACTTGGAAAAAGCATGCATGTATGCATGTAATGTTTAAATCATAGATATCCTCTGATTCCAAGGTGTTCAGAGAGGAGCCAGTTCCATTCTTCATATTTCCTGCAACCAACATTCAAACCACACTTTTGTGTGGGGCCCCCTGTTGGGCACAAACAGTCACTACACTAAATATTAAATATATGAGTTCCTTATTTAGAAGATGCTGAAACAGCATGTTCTGATAACCAGCTAGCTACAATCTTCTAACTCTACTCACTAGCTATTTATTTAGTTATTGAAACATCGGAGCCTCTGCCTGCAGCTGCCCCCTGGCGCATGGTATGGCATGATTCTGGTGAGAGTGCGCACCTAAAATCCCTTGCCATTTTCAGGAAAAAAAATCCATCAAGTAGGATATCAAAGAAAGCAGAATCTTGTAGAAGTGAGGTTCTTGAATCCCTTTCGGAATTGCGCCCATTTCGATGGTACTCTATGAGACTCTTCAGTCCCATTGAGCAGTAATTACCATCTTGGTCTAAAATAAGCTTTGAAATAACTGTTACATCTGCTTTGGAAAGTCGTTTGCCTTTTTAAAGGATTAAGTTCATCGCTGTGCTTTTTAGTAAAGTCAGTTTAAATTTCATGAAACGTGAAGCTACAGGATAGCTGGACCTAGAGCAACAACTATGTAGACCCACAAACGGGAGAACAATACACAATAGATTACTGAGTATGAGGGACACATACTGTATATGTAGGCAATAGGCTGTGAAATTAGTTTATTATTGTTTTCATTCTTGCTTAAACAAAGCTGACTGAATAAACACTGTCTCCCTTCATTTCCTTATTGTGAAGCGGAGATTTTATTTCCCCTTCATTTGAAGCTAGCTTTGACTAACAGTGCCTGAAGTTAAAAAAAAAATCGCAAAAAAATCACATTGGTTTAAAGGCTCGCGAAGTGGAGACTCGTTTAAAGGCTTATCTCGCGGGTTCTGGGCCTAGCGGCGTGTGGACGGGGCTGATAGCGATTATCTGCTAATCCCACAAGTCCGGGAGCAGCTGCTGCGGAGTTGTACCGTCTGCCTGAATCGCTGCTGACGGGCGGCGCAGAACGGGTGATCTGTCACTGCTAACGTGCGAAGGGGACGCACAATAGATCCGGATGGGGGGGGTGCCTTTGATTGTCATGCCAGTCCTGAAGCGGCCCGTTTAATAAAAACAGCACATCACAGCTAATGAGGCCGAGGCTGATTTGTTTCAGCGAGGGCTACGTTGCAGAGGACATCTTGTACTTAATGTGAATAAGTATCGTCAGTGTCTCTTTCCCCGCCACCTGGGTACTGGGCCTCTGTTAAGTCTGTCATTTCTGCGTTTCTTTGTGATGGCAAGAGACCCTCCGTCAGACACTCTACTCTATTCCTTGACCGGTTAGACGGGGGCATCTCTCTCCCAGATTTTGAAATGTACCACCTAGCTTTCACTCTTAGGCCAGTTTGGAGCTGGATCAGCCCTCCCCAGTATCCCCCTGCTTGGCTTCCTGTTGAAGCTGAATATGTTCTCCCCCGTCATTTAGCTTCACTTCCTTTCCTCCCTATTAAACTGAAGTCCATCTCCTCCTCTGTTGGTCCGATTATCTCCCACGCTCTTCGCGCATGGAGAAGGGTTGAGAAGTTGTTGGGCCCCTTTCCCAAATGGCACCCTAACGTACCGTTGCTCCACAATCCTGCCCTGAACATTGGAGGCCGTCCGATCTTCTCCTCACCGTGGTCTCAGTCGGGTATCTCCACCCTGGGTGATATTTTTGACAGCTTGGGTCTCAAATCGTTCCAGTCTCTCAAGGTCACATTTAATCT
>JAAGVU020000039.1:15574105-15606557 GCA_011763525.2 Mormyrus iriodes
TGGGTGGGGAGTTGGGAGGGGGTGCTATATGTATGGCACTGTTTTGTTCTGTGTTCTGTTCCTTGTACAAAATTCTTGATAAAAATTTGATCACAAAAAAAAAGTCGTCGGTGTTTTGTTTTATTTTACATGTCTTTTTTCTCCTTGTGAAATGGTAATGGCACATTTTCTGATATATGTAATCACGTCATGCATTCAAGCCAATTAATTAAGAAGCTGTATATAAGTTTAGGCTGACACGGTGTCAAATGAGTTGACGAATTATTCTGAAGTACTAACGGGAACAGGAACAACCAAAAGCACCGCTACCGTAAATTATGTCACCGGACAAGGTCATTTTTATTTTTATAAATTGACTGCTTTACTTTTTCATTTTGAATGAGACGCTTTTGCAGGTAATGTGTAGCACCTCTAGGGCTTTCAGATACTTGGGAGCTCAGACCTGGATTCCAGTGTGGTCCAGGCTTATCGAAATGCAAACAGCGGAAAACAATGCAGCTTGTGAGTACCCTTCAAGGTCAACAGAGATTTAGAATGTACATGCATTTCCATCTACAAAGATCTTTCATCTACCCTTGTGCGATTGTTTCGTGACTTTATGCACCAAACTGATTATGGGTGCTTTGCGCCGTGGGATACGACCGACCACATACATTAGAGCATGGATTAAAAAGGCAGACATCAATGCACTGGGATTAAAGGTGTCAAAGAGTTTTATGACGTGAACCTATCCGCTGTGGTTGTTGACATAATTACCATGCAAGTCAAAGGCTTCCCTGGGTGATGTGGGAAATACCTTTTAATTGTCCTTTAATCATTTGACTGTTGACCCCTACTGTATTTTATCATTTATGAAAAGTGAATCGTTATTATTAATATATTATTATGGAATTGCACAGAAAATGCTTTGCCAGTAATAAACTTATTTTTTGGCTGAAATTAGCTATTCATTTTAATGGAATCGTGCAGTAATGTTTAGTCAGTGGGGAATGTCATACATATTTATACACTTTGAAAGTCGAGCAAAAAGGTTAAATATAAAACCGTGCAGTTTTAAAGGTGACAGTAATGCGTATTTGGGTTTTTCCCTACAGACATTATTAGGACTCGGGCGTTCTTTGTGAACAGGCGGATCGCCACCGTGTTTCTCTCCGCTGATCTTCCGCTCCCGCTGATCGCTGCGGTGCGTCCCCGCTTTAAAAGACGCTTCAAAGGCGCCTCTCAAGCCAGTGCCTAGCGCGCTGTGCCTCTGAGAGCCGCCGACGGCGGCGCGTGTGCGGGAGGCGGTGGTGCGTAGCTGCGACTGTCCCTCAACATGCTGCGGCATCATGTGCATGGTTTGCCATTTTTTCGCATCTTGAAATGGTTTAGCTTCATTAACGTATATAACATATATGTATATATATATGTGTATATATATGTGTATATATGTATGTATGTATGTATATGTATGTATATATATGTATATGTATGTATATATGTATATGTATGTATATATGTATGTGTGTGTGTGTGTGTGTATATATATATATGTGTATGACGCTTGTACATAAGTTCAAAATAACTTGCAAATTTATAACCTGTCCACAGAAAAGGTTACGTGTATGAAACAGTGTTCATAATGACACGTTATGCATTATTATTTTTGTGAAATAAGGTGGCTGATTGGTTTAGGATACACCCTTCTGCAGCCAGCAATACTCAGGTGACACATCCCGCAAATTTTACTATCGTTTTTCCCGTGTTGGAAAAATATAATTATAATAATGTCCCTCCCTGTTTTAAATGACGTTCTAATTATGCGTGTGAGAATTATTAAGCGTATCATCTCAATAAAAAGCATTCGATTGCCAAAATATATTTTTAAATTACCGAGCTTTACAATCTAATCCTTTCTACCATTTTAAGAAAATTATTTCACATTATCAGTTTAGAAAATATTCGTTGCAGGGTCACAAAAAGGCTTTCTTATTCGAACAGCACATTAATACAGTGTGATAGGTTGTAGTATCGCTTGTTATTATTAACAGCTATTTTTATCACCTAATTACAGAAGGACATTATTTGATTGAGAATCGTTGACTCACTATATTCGGATCTATTACGATACAGATGTCCCCAGTTAAAGGACTGTTTCCAGGATATCAGGGCAATGAGCAGTCAGTCTGTGCAAGACTAGCACTGAACAAAGTGGACTTCATATAATTATTTTTGCATTGAGTTACCCTTTAAGGATCAGTTTATCATTGTGAGCCAGTAAGACAATTTAGCAGTGAAAGGGAAAACCCAGCAGTACCTTGATGAAAACTATACCTCAGCTTCAAATCGGAAATAAAACATGCAGGAGTGGCAAGTCATCAGCTGAAAGCGAGTGGAAGCAGTTTGGCGGGGATGGCTGTCTATGTCCACTGACCAATGTCCCAACCCACAATGCAGCATTAGATTATCAATAATCATGTTGTCCCCATGCCAGGATGTAATATATTAGTGGACAGTAGGTGGCATAGTGATTAAAGAATGGGGCCTGTGGCAAAGGAAGTCACGTTTTCAAATACGTGGAGTGAGAGTCTCTTTTACCTCAACAATATACTGAACTTAAATAGCTGCAGTTGGCTTCCGTTTCTATAAATGCATTTTGTTTTTGTTAAATTCGGTTATACAGAGAAATAATTCAATAATATGATGGTGCTGGATGACTAAGTAAAAACTTCTTCCGTGCAGGAGCCAGGATGTCTCTGTCTGTCAGTAGACTTGGGGATCGTGTCATTGGTCAGGTCCTGGCCCCCTTCCGACATGTATCACTCTGAGCAGTTTATGAGTTGTTTTGTTCAGGTAAATTCTTAACTAAGTTTCCCCTGATGCCCTGTTCTAGAAGATGGGGAAGATGAGGGAACCCAACACAGCAGCCCACAAGTCCCCGGCCTGTGTATGTAACAGTGTACTACCCAAAGCTCATGTTGATTTAACACAGGGAAATGTCAGATGTTTATGCCAGCACTTTGTAGAGCATGTCGTCACATCGAATGCAGTTTTGGCAATGTTCAGCTACTAAATGAACTTAATGTTTGGGAGAATGCTATTTAGAAAACAGTATTTCTCAGAAATTACACACTGTCTGTTATTAAGCAGCAATGTAGGAACTTTGCTGAATGGTGTCTATCATTTGATTGACAGTAGTATTTAATGATGAATAAGATGTACTGGGGAGCATTTTATAGATCCAAAGTGCTCTCTTCTCAGTGTGTGCCTCCACGTCATAACCCTGGGGCTGATGTTTGTCATCGGATGGTTGCTTGCTCTGGAACTGTGTAAGGAATGGCCCTAGAGACAGAATAACCATCTGATTTGTGCTTGGCCCTGTTTGTTTTTTTTTTTAAATTTCGATGATGAGCCAATGGCACATTAGTGGGCAGGACCAAGCTGCGTGTGACTATCAAACTTGATGACTCATATTCGTCAATGTCTGGCAGGACCTGAATGCTATGGAGGGAGAAGCATAACAAGCTGTCATTGTGACTGTTAAGTCGAAGTGCCCATTAAGAAACCCTGTGAGATAAATAGTGCTTTTGTCCAGGGTGCCCTGATGCAGCTGTCTTCATTTTTTTCTGGAAAACAAAAAGATTAATTCAGCGCGGCATATGTTGTTGCCTTGTAGCATGTTTTTATCTTAATTTAAGCTTGACTTTTTATATTTAAGTTACTGTGATTCGCAGTAATCCATAAATGTTATTTACTTCCGTTTTTTATGAGGCACCCTTCAGCACTCAGTGTATAGATTTATCACTCAATTATGGTGTCAAAGGCCTCTGCTGTGGGATTAGCAGGGATTTCTTCCTACTGTCCAAAGACATGGATTTATATGGATGGGGGTGGGGGCTCTGTGCTTCCTGGGATTGGTGCTAGCTGATGGTTGGAGGGATGGATGGATGGATGCAACATCCTCAATATCCTTTTTCCTCTAGTCACAGAACTAGTTACAAATACTGTAGTATTGATCAGAACATATTAGAAATGTATAAAATAGCTGTAAACCTGTGAACCTCCAATCTTTTACTATTTACTTTTGGTTTTGTCATGTGAGATATGGCCAAAAAGGTTGTAAAATGTTTGAAGTTACAAAATTAACAAACTCAACAAATTGATGGTTCATGGTTAAGCCAGGTGGTATTGTTTTACCTTTGTTTGAATATGTTAAAGATCTTTTTAATTGGATGAGCTAATTAGAATAATTGAATATATTAGCAAGTTTGATGAATTATGGAGTACACCGACTGGCTTAAAGTATAATAGCACGGTACTTACAAGCCGTTCAACTACCATTAGGGGCAACACTAGTGAATTTGGGCCCTATGAGCACATATCGTATTGGGTCCCCAACCCAGTTTGACAATTATGTTCCAGTTTTTTTGGGACCCCTGTCACTCCCCCCCTCCATTCCAGTTTGTTCTTACTTTCAAACTCAGTAAACCTAGTAAAGACTGGAGCAGCATCAGTTTTAGTGGCCTTAAAGACTGTTGGAAATTTCATCCCAATCGATTTCGAGCTGCTGGTGTTAATAGTGTAGAAAAGGCAAGGGTATTCATAACAGGACTGAAGGCATGCGTGGATCAAGTAAGGACATAGTACACATGCAGGTAAGTGAGCAGAACATAAATCGACACGATACAGTTTACAAGCACAAATGGAAATGGGGCTATTTACAATTCAGGGCGAGGCATGCCAGAATAAGCAAACTAGCTGTGCACTGATGCAGGAACTGCCTCACTGGCTTCACAATGCTTTGACTTTTTTGATTTGAAGGTGGTGCTTCTTAAAATTAAAGGGCATTTCCCTGGCCATGATATAGTTCCTCCATCCACCCATCCATCCATCTCTCCATTTTCCATGGCTCCTTATCCCAGAAAGCACAGGACACAAGGCTGGGGAAACCCTGAGCTGGATGCCAGTTTAGTAAAGTTTACTTGACCTTTAATTTATTTGGCAAAAATAGCTCAGTGTGACTTATAGGTCTTTGAGTTAGACAACAGAAACAGAGTCAACACTTAATGAGTTACACCATACGTTCCTTATTCAGAAATGACTAGAGAATATGTATGATGTTTTAAAAGGACATTAATTATGACCCTGGTAACATAGTTAAAATATGCACATTTTTATGCAGCAGTCCAGTTAATAAGGCAATTAAAATACAAAAGTTATGTATTGAAATGCATGAATTGACGTATGTGGGGGGGGGTAGCTGAGAGTTAAAGTCAAAGTAACAATGAACAAGTCACTAAATACGCATCAGGGAGAAGCTTCTAGAAATAGGGTCGAGATGCGGCTGGGAGTTTCGCAGGGCAGGACTGAAAGTGAACAAGCTGGTTAGGTTGTGAAAAAGTGCAAGAAATGTGAATTAAAGCTGTTACATTTACAAAATAAAAATCCAAAGTCAACACAAGCTTTCATTTTCCCACAAGTTAGACCACCATAGCTGCTCAGTAAGCTATACATATGCAATCTAAAACTAAACAGTCACTGTGTGCACCTAAATTACGGATCTATGATTACTAATTACTGTCTAAATGTGATGGTGATGTTTTCAATACGTGTCAAAAAGTGACGAAAACCAGGCATTTTCTTGAAGCAATCAGACTGAGGTTCATTGGTAGACCAGCAGACTCTGGTGGAGTCGTTGTATTCCTGGAGATGGTAACACAGACCAGGCCAGCGTAATGTGAACCATGAGTTCTATGCTAAAAGGACTGATCTGTGATAGGGAACCCATCAGAGCTGGTCCAAAATGTCCCTACTGTTTGGTGTCTTCTCACTTGAAGTATGATTTATTGGTTTATCAGCTTCACTTGCATGTCACTTTGGACAAAAGCATCTGTCAAATAAATGTATGCCGGAATGTGAAATGTAGAGGATTCTGCATAAAAAAACATTTAATGTGTAGAACCAATAAAAACATTATTAATTTACAAAAAATAATACTTTATCTTCAACAGAAGATATGTAGCTAAATATTTGTGCAAACTTGAAGTTTTAAGATCATGAGATCATCTGCCTGTTCCTTATCTAGCACATTGTTGCTTTGAAGGGCAATAACAATATAAAGCATATAGCTAGCCAATCAGGCTTTTTGGACTTACTGTTTTTCCCACAGCAGTGAATTAAATCGTTTCATCACGCCCTGTTGGTGTGGCATGTCTGGCTTCTCATTTTAGTTCAGTATTTTGCTCAATGATGTGAGAGGAGACCCCTTCCAAGACTTAAATGCAAAATTTTGTAATACCTCTTTTTATATGCTGTTGTATGTTAAGCAGATTCTTAGTTTCTTTGATCAAACGGTTAATAATAACTGTGGCCGACCAGATGGATCCAATCCAGCACTGGACCACGAGGCCGTTACATTTCCAAATCTACGGGAATGGGACTCTCTGGGTGGTCTGACTTTGCATGAGAAGCAGTGATGGAAGGGAGAATAGCCAAAGACATTCCCGAATGCTCAATAATCCCGTTCCCTGCAGCATGCTGGGCATCCGTCACTAGTCACAGTGGTGCTCTGGTGTTCTGGATGGGTTCCTGCTTTGAGTAATGTGCCGTTAAACCCTTTCTGCATCTTAAGCTGTAAGTCAAGTCAGGCGGACTTGATACCATCCGGACGCAGGTGTTCAGGGGCACAGGATAGCGTCCCCTCAGTTATTATTATTAATGTTGTTATTATTATTATCATCAAAATAAAGTGGCCTTTATTGTTATGTTAAGTCCTTAATATAAACTAGGAGAACAATGAAATATGTAATTGACACCAGTGGGTGGGGCTTAATTACCGTGTGGTAATGGTATTATAAATCTTTAACTTAATTTACATTGGCCTATGTGTGTGCAAGTAGGAGCATGTAGGACAGAGTTCCCCAATTCCATTTCTGGAGGGCAAGAATCCAACACAGATTTCCCTGTTCAAACACACATATTGAACATGGTAATTAACTAATTAAGATGTGCTTGAGCTGGGGAATTTGCAAACTGAGTTGGATTCTGGCCCTCCAGGACTCTGGTGTAGGACATACACAGCAGAGACAAAGGCTATAAAGTGAAATCCATAATATGCAAGCAAATAATATACATTTCAATGCATAATGAAATACTGCATTGGCTTTCACTGTATAAATCCCGACAAAATATGTCACTGTAATGAACAATGAATGCATCCTGCTGCTACTGTGAGAGAGGCAGTTCTTGTGTAGCGTTGATGTAAATATAAAGGCCAAGGATTTTACTAAATGTACAGGTTAGCTCTTGTTATCGTTTGATGATTTGACTATCTTGTTGCCTCACGCAACTATTTTAGTTTCAGGTTAATGCAAATCCACTGTTTCCTGTAACCAGGCCAACGGTCGTGAAGAATGACCCGGAAGCATACTGGCATAACTTTTTCATCAAGCGGGTGACATGATGGCCAATTCCAGCAGAGATCCGGTGATCCCAGTGACAACATTTAACTGCCTTTACATTGGAATTCACACCTTCTGGCCGTAGTCATGAATTCAGTGAAGGTCATGACTTATTTTGATTTCTGAAGTGTATCCTGAAATCTCAGTCAATTTTCAGCTGCCCCTGTTCAGATTAATTAGACCAGTAGGGATAAAGGGGACCTTCTGGGTTGATTTGGAAGGACAGAAGTGTGGGAGACAGGCCATTCTGTGTAAAGTAGCATCCCAGAGGTAAGTTTATGTTTCTCTGCTTCTGTACTGTTATTATTATTTTGTGCTTTCAGTGAATCTGGATTCAGTAAAGCTCTCATAGTGACACACCCTTTCTTAGTTGTCATTTTAAAGGTGCACGGTGCTGTTAATGATGTTGTGTGTTTATGAATTCATCAACTCTAGAGATCCTAGCTGCACTCTGTGGCTGTCCTGTCATGTCTGACCCATCCCCAACAATCCTTGTATCGCTCTAAACACTAATAAAGCAGATTTTACACAAATGATTTGAGTAACTACAGTGTATTGATTGATTGAAAGAATATATTAATCCTCGACCCCATCAAAGATACGCAGATCTGGAGCACAATCAAAGGAGGGAGTTTTAGTGAATGTAACTATACTTGGTTGCTTAACACAGTGGATACGTAATATAGTGGCAAGCTAAATGTTATATGGTAACAGTTAACCAGGACATGTCAGCATATTGTGGCACTTGCCAGACCCAGGCATCGCAATGGCAGAAACGAAACGAGTCATGATGGTTCCGAGCAAGGCAGCTCTTTTATTGTAGCCCTTAAAAGGACTAATACAGACACCAATCACTACACCGGCACGCACAACAGAGAAACGCAGGGAGGTCTGATGCCAAACAGTAAGGCACACACATGCTGGGTGGTTGCACCATATCTGGAGAGGATCGGACAGGATTCACACAGGAGAAACAATCGGAAATAAAAGTATTCACAATAATACACACACACGGGGGATATCTACAAGGCTCATGATCTAAGTGGGGGTCATCTTACCGGCGCTATACCTCGCAGCAGAGCAGCCTCAACCTGCTGCCTCTGTTGGTCACACTCACAGTTGGGATCATGCGATGGCTCCTAGCAGCTAGCGAGCAGAGAACCCTGGAAGGCCGGGGAGCAGTCGTAGTCTGCAGTAGTGCCCATCTTTTTTGGTCACAAGCGTCATCTCAGATGGACAACTGGTGGTTTGAGGATGCACTGCAGAGGTCCGAAGTTCTTCAAAGGTTTGGGGAGGTTCCCCCCTCACTTCAGGGCTTTCAGTTCTGCTGCGGTGCCCAGTGGCCCCTCAGCAGCAGCAGACGAGCTTCCTGTCGTGAAGCCTGTGGTAGCGAGTTCTCTTCACTGCAAAACCACTGCCTCAAACCCCCCCAAAAAGAAATAATATATTTTAATGACCCTTGTGAGTCCTAATGGCTCATAATGCTTTGCTTAACTGGGGCTCATCATGAAAGCATTTTCTGGAAATGACTGAAAGCCACCACTGTAAGATATGACATATTTGGTCAACCAGCCTCTTACTCTTTATTACGAATGTGGATGTTCATATGCTACAAAATATCTTGTACAGTATTTGTTATATTTTTATTGGATATTGACAGTTGTGGGCTCAGCTAACTGAAAAGTTAGCTTCGATAACCACTAATCTGCTAACTTTTATTATATGAATATAGCCCTGTTTTGGTTTTTGGCTCTAAATCCCTTAAAAACATACCTAAACAGCTAAAATTTTAACCTGTTGAACACCGACGTCCCATCTGTCAGCTTAGAGTGATTACAAGGCAATATTTAGGGCTTACCCAGTTGGGTATCATTAGATTCATTAGTGTTTCCGGAATAAATCTGCATTGAATTTTTCTTTCTATGATATTCGTTTGCAAAATATAAGCATTTTTGTCAGAGAACTGTAGATAAGTCTTGATAAATTGGTTGAATTACGTAATGAAAAGAGTACAGTACAGAAGTTAATGATGAGGGTGTGGCTGTGGAAGTAGCCAATGAGAAATGGCTTTGTTTTCCAAGTACATCAAAAAGCATGTGGTGCCTTACCTGCTCGATTTGGTCCTGCTGTGTAACATCTTTGACAGTCAGATCACTATGGGTAACATGTTAGCCGAAAAGTCGACAAGTATTACCACACAGATGTGCGGAACAATGCCAGATTTGGGCAGATCAGTTATAAATACACTCTCAATGGTCATGGTTGGGGAATGATACCTTTATAGGAATCACTGCCTTCCAGTATGCCCGGGTATCAGTCTCGAATGTGCAGTAACGCAGGGAATCCAGGGTTTCCGAAGGACATGACTGGTCCAGTCAAAATTATCCATAAATGGTCACACTGAGCATAAATATGGGACAACAGATATCTGCTTCTATTTTCTGGTGAAACGGTTCAAGGAACATAGACTTTGAATTTCTGAACAGTTGAAGAGCAGGAGGTTTGGGTGAACTGGGCCAAAGGAATCCTCAGATCTACATTACAGAATTCTGGGAGTTTTATAAATGGATGTGGTCTCTGTTATGAAGCAGAGGTACCACCTAACCTTAAGGCCCTTCCAGCTCAACCAAGATTGTACTATGCACTGGGTCTTGTTGGTCAGTGTGCGGTCCAAACTGGGTGTGTGAGAGGCCGGTGTTAACCAATCGGATTGCAGCATGTTGCTGGTGGGAAGTGTGGAGAAGGTTCTGGGAGGGGCTTTTCTGGTTCCATGAACAAACTGTCTCAGTGAGTGAATCCTTTCAATTACTGGATGAAAGTATCAGTGTGACATAATATCCCATGCAAAATTTGTAGTGATTTAGAGTTACTGAATACTTTATTTTTATAATTTTATATAGATAATATTGGAGAAGGCGATTACCTTCATATATAATCTTTTTTAAAGATTGAAAATTCATGACGTTTTATTGGCCCAGTATAAGGAAGAACTGACAGCACATATAGAAGCTGGTCATGAATCACCAGAAGGTCTTGGTCTGCTGTACATGTATGAAGTGAGTCACTGCCTTTCATGGGTCTTTTTAAGCTGGTGTCTCATTCTTCTGCTATATTGCTATTACAGGAAACTGAACTTCTGGATATTGCATATATCAAGGATGCAAGAACGGGGAAGTGGAGTCGGACGCCAAAGGTATGACTGTGCTGTTCATCTCTCGCTGGCTGCAGCCCGGGTTCGACTTTTGCATATGAACTATTGCGAGTGTGGGTGTGATAGACACTGAAGTCATTTTGTTGCAAATCTCATTTTGTGGTGAAGACCGCAAAGCACTCTGTCAAACAGGCATTCAACTTACAGAGGTTTGTGAGGTATATCCCACCCTAGGGGTCTATTTTGTGATGAATCTGTGTCACAGCTCAGCTAACAGTCAAACCTGAATGTCTGTAAGCAGCTTGAAGGAGTACATCATTCACATTAAACTCACATCAGACTTCTCTATTATAATTAACTGTCAACAAATTCCCCTCCATGGAGAAATTATTACAGCCATTGCTGGAAAAACAAAAATGCGATTTGATGTAAGAAATCTGATTTGAAGACCCTGGTAGGCCTGCCTTTATGTCTGGCGGCTGCTTACCTTCCGCTTAGGGAGGGCCACTTCATCATATTGCATGGGGCAGTTAGGACTTCAGAACCGGGCTGTATTTGTTTTGGTCCGGCGTGCCTGTTTACAGCTTACAGCTAAACCTCAAGGGTTTCCTTCCCCTGCTTTCAATACCCAATTCTGAATAAAAGGGGTGTTTAACAACCAGGGGTGGATTAGGCCCCTCAAGCCCCAAGAGGGCCACTTGAGCTATATTTTGAGTCAAAAGAGACACAAGAGAGAATAAAAAATGTGACGTCAGTAATCTGCTAAGTTTTTTATTATGGTAAAGCTAGCCAATGTGTGGGGGCGGGAGGAGTGGTTAGTGTCCTGGCAGATACATTGGCCACATTTAATAAGTTTAAACATTACATTTTTCCTGAGGCGGGGCCTCTGATTTTGTGAGGATCCTAGGTTGTAGGCTAGGATAGCCTATGCATTAATCCGTCCCTGTTAGTGATGGTGGGTAAAACGGCAGCCACATGCCAGACTGGAGATATCGGTAACACTTTACATAAGGCCATGTCTTTAGTAATTAATAAACACATTCATAACAAGTAATCATGCATTCATAAAGCATAGTAAATATGGCTATAAATATTTATCAAAAGGCATAACACATTATAGCCATGTGTATTATGCATTATGGCTGCCTTATGAAGCTCTCATCTATAATGCACTATAGATACCTTTATAATGCATTATAATGGTCAGCATAAGCATTAAGGATGATTTATAACTGCACTATAAAGGCATTATAGATGACAGCTTCATAAGGCAGCTATAATGCATAATACGCATAATATTACATATTACATTACATAATACGCATAATACACATAAAATTACATATAATTTGTTATGCCTTTTTATAAATATATATAGCCATGTTTATAATGCTTTATGAATGCCTTAAAATGCAGTGTGAATGTTTTTATAAATTACTAAAACCATGGCCTTAAGTAAAGTGTTACCAAGGTATTTGAATGATTCTTACTTATTTGTACATTTTGCAGCCTCCCGTCATCTTTCGGTTTTCGGACACTCTTCCATTATGCCTGAGGAGTAAAGACAAACATGACCTGGTGACCACTCCCAAGTTCATACATGATGGGCATGTAGCTCCTGGTCACACTGACCTTAGCCTGTTAACAATAGCCAGAGTATAACTTCACACAAAGAGAGCCACCTCAGAATGACACTGTTGTCTCCACCCCACTCTGCACCATAGGTGCACATATCGGATACTTTAGGATACTCCTCTAAGCATTACCTTCTGTTACAGTGTTATATTTTTGAGAAATGTTACTTATTTATGTATTTGTATAATTTGAATTTATTTGAATATGGTTTGGAAGATGCTTTGTTTGTTTACACACTCAGTCTTAGGTCATAAAAAGCTTTAAAGATAATCCATTTTCTGCTGTCACAAAAAGAAAACTATGCTAGATCAATATTCATAACTGTTGTTTGGTTAAAGCCTTGTATTTGTAATGTATTGTGGTGTGTGTGAATATTTATGTCATTTCAGAATTTTTAAGATTCCTCCATATTCCTCACTTTCTTGTTCAAGCCCCATCTTTGCTGGCTGCCTTTTCATTTGCCTGATGAGAAAGCAGATTCCTCGCCAGTGACGGCACAGTGCCCTTAGTGTAATAGCAGGGAGCGCTTTAAGCCTTTTATCTTGGCAACTATGAGGAGTCCAAGTTCAATCCTCTTAAACAGGGCACAGTTCAGCATCAGGATAAGTGTGTCTAAACACTTTCTTTGAGTACCATAGTCACGGTAATCCATTATCTTTGTTGCATTTCGTCTGCTCTGTGGTTTCTACTACTTGGGAATGACATTTTCTGGAATTCTCTCATTTAAGGAGGAAAAACTGCAATAAATTGGATTATTGAACCACATTCCAATAAATGATGGCTTTTTGAAACATAAAAGCTAATTAGAGGCTGATCACTCACACTGATATATATATATATATATATATACAGGATATTGCAGAACATTAGAGCTTGTGGAGCACGTATTGACTTTCCTGTTGTGACAATTCAGTCATTCCTCATTCCTCGTTGTAACTGTGACAGGAGTCGTGAACAAGTAAAGCTAATTTTGTTGTCTTAAGTACAATTGCATTAAACAAGCATGTTAATGTTTAGTTTGGTGTATTAAACCTGCCTGGTAGTAGCTGGTTTAATGCAACAGCTAGTGCAGTTTAGCATAATCCCCACTGAAATCACTGCACAGTTATCCATAGGAAATTGCATTAAAAAAGAAGAGACCCCCCCCCCCCACAGTATAAAAATGTTGTTGCATTGTTGAACACAATGATTGACAGAACACAGTTCCCTCCTCACTCACACAAATCATGCACATGCCACTTAAGCTGGGAAATTGTTTCCAGATGAAATAAATAAAATGAAGTACTTCCAGATGAAATAACTGAGATTTTTCAGAAATTAAAAAGATTCATTCTCCTTTCTATGTGCCCGTAATGTAATTCTTATGGACGCGTGAAACTGTCTCATAGTGAACAGAAAAAAGCACACACTGGACAATGGGTTGTCTGCACATGCACAGAGGCAGGATAAGTGAGGAAAGGGACTAGAACCAAAGGCTGTTAAAATGTGATCCTATTTTAACAGCACCACATGAGTTTGTACTCTGAAAGCTGGGTGATGTTATGATTTTTTTTATCTGTTATGCAACCTCTTGGTTTGCTTAAAAACATCATATTCACTGAACTTCCTTCACATTCTCTCTTTCATGACAGGAGAAACAGCTGGGTGGGTCACAAATTTGTGTCCTGACATCTGTCACGTTGTTTTTGAGCACATCATCTAGGTTGCTCAAAATCTCCATGACCATTAGCTTAAACCGAGCGTGTGTTACTTCTCCTTCTGCTCAATTGCTCACTGCCACCTCAGGATATAAAAAAAGATCCTTGTGATTTCTGCACCGAACAGAACAGGAACAGGTCTTCGCTAGTTTGCTTGCTCTAGTATGGTAGGCCCCAAAGACTCATCCTCTCTATGAGGATTTTTCAGACCCAAACCACCGGAACCGTTGCCAAAACCAACAACACAAGAATTTCATCAATCAGCATACACAATTGCCACTTTCACATATGTGTTTTGAAAGGATTCTGGGCTGCGATTCGAGCAGACCTCTATGTCTCTTCCTGTTTGTATTCGACTTTTTCATTAGACACAAAGGGGCCAAATCAAGTGCCAGAAAGCCGTCTTTGAGTGCTGCCATCCCACCCCCTTTGTTTTCCTGTCACCGCATTACCATTTGAACAACAAACGCCTGCCAGATTCAAAAGGGATCTCGTAGTTAAGGTCCATTACAAGCGTTAATGTGTGCGTTATGTCCTTAAAAGGATGTTGCCTTTGCGGCCTGTGCTCACCAGGAATGGGCCGCTTTCTGCTTTTATGGTTGCGTCTCAGCTTTGCAGCAATGTTTGTTTTTTAAAGCTTAAGTAAACCAATTAGCGGGCAGTCGTATGGTCAAATTTGGCTGCTGGAAGTATTTATACTGACAAGCCAAATAAGACTGGTTCTTTCTTATTTCCCTATGATTTTTTTCATCAATCATGAACATTTTTAGCATCTCTGAAGTGAAGGAACCAGTGTTGTGCTGACAAGCTAGATTAAATGATGAGTATTTACAGTAGCAGTAGAGTGAGTTGACATATCAACAAAAGACAGACTTAAAGTCTCAAGGAGTGTCTCCTGCAGTTCAGATTTCAGTCCGTATAGGAGGATGCAGACTGACAGGGTACAATGTGATTGATGTCCTGACTTTTGTGGTCTAGAGCTGACTTTCTGGATTCAGATTTGGGTCAGTGGTGGAAGGTGACAATGAGGAAGCACATCCGAGGTGGCTGAAAGTCAACTCTGCTACACATGAGAAGAGTATGGCTGACACACACGTTATTACAAAATAGCAAATGATGGCAAGGTGCCCTGCATTACCTGCCTGATTTAAAGATAACACAAAGTCTTGTAGTTTAAATTTAGTTCAGCACCACTAAGAAATTAAATTAATCTTTATTTTCTATTTGTACAAGAACATTGAAATTTGGTAGCTATCACAAATCCCATCTTGCTCTCCTTTTTAAGACAAACACACTTACAAGGGGGAGAGTGAAACTTGGGGACAGAGTGCAAAGTCATCTATTCATCCAGCACCCCTGGTTTCAGGGGGTTAAGGGCCTTACTGAAGGGCCCAACAATAATGTGGCTACTTTGCCAAGCATCGGACTTGAACCGGCAACCTTCCAATTACAGGGACAGAGACCTAACTCACAGTGTCACAGCCCTAAACGTCTACTAAGGCTGTTTGCATGTCAATGCCACAACCAACAGTGATTCTCATACTTTTATACTCATCAATTTAATAACGTTTAGTCACTCCCATTGTGGAAACGTTTAATCATTCCCAATGTCACCACAGAACCAAAAAAACAACCTATAAAGCTGATACATCTGTTAATTAGTCTGAGGGTGACTTGATGATTCTGTTAAAGTCAGGTGTCCCGTTAAGTGAATAGCACTGTTCCCTTATGCCTCCAGGGTTTGAATCCGTCCTGTATTCTGTGTTTTTGGAGTTTGCATGTTCCTTATGTTGTGAGGGTCTCCTCCCACAGTCCATGGACATGCAGTCGGCTAATTGATAGCCCATAGCAGGGATGTCACTATGGCGGTTTTAGCCCCCCCATATAAATGTACACTGATTAGTTTAAATTGTGTGTTCTCATTCATTTTGACAATTAAAATCAGATCCCCCCTCCTAGTAAAGGCTTAGCCTCCCTTTTCATAAGTCTCTAGTGACACTTCTAACCCATAGTATAAGTCTCAAGTATATGTGGCATCCGATCCAGGGTGCACCCCAGCCTTGTGCCCTGTGGTGCCTGGGATATATGACCCTGACTTGAATAAGTGGATATAAATGGAACATATTATGAATTTCCATGAAATATGATGTAGTTATGGCACAGTCTTATCTTTTTAATTTACTCATTTGTTTTCATACTCCTATTTCCCAGTTTTTCATAAAGAATTTTTATGCAGTTTTGGCTTTAGTGCACAATTATGTATATCAAGGTTGCCAACTCTCATGTGTCTGGCGTGACACGCACACTTTCAGAATCTCACGCTCATGCAAGAAATCTTACGACAAATCTATATTATTCTGTTATAAACGTAAAATTATTTACATCAATAGTGCAGGGGTAGTTTACAAACCCTACAGACTATTTACAAGGTAATAAAACTGTTACATATATGCAAATGTGTGTGCATGTGTGTTCATACTTGTCTTGAATGGAAACACTCACTCCAGCCAGCTGACCAAAGTTGGCAACCTTGATATTTATAAATATATAATTTCAGCCAGTGTGGTTATTACTGACTGTTTAAGAATAGACTTGCAGTAAATTAGAAGGTAAATTTATATCACTTTGTTCAGGTAAGACAGTGGTTTCATTCTGAGCAGTTAAATATACAATACAGTGGTAAATTGTGTGTTTAGACAATGTGACACCACGCTACCATTAACTCAATAGTCTGAATTATCTTTATGGCCATAACACTCAAAGGGCAGTTTTTAAACACGTCTGCCAGAATATGACTCCGAGTGTGTTATCAGAATCTACTTGATTTTACATTTTCAAGCATGAAGCTATGCTTTTAAGTGTACACATATCTACCTCTAACAGAATGGAGAGTACGACTTCTCGGAGACGTCCACCACGGAATTTATAAGACCCGGAGGGCGACAACCTTAGATAATTTATCAGCAGAGTGGAAGGGCGCAGGCGCCTTTCTGCAAAGGCCATGCACTGGCCTTGGCTCTGACCTACAAGCACAGTTATGACAGTCATTCTGCGCGTGGAAGCAGCAGTTCACGTTCGTTGAGCAGTGCCGGCCCCGCCCCCGCACGCTGCACGTCTCCCGCGCGTTTGTCCGAATGAATGAAGGATAACCATCTATCCCCGCGTTCCCAGCTGCGATGCGGAAACAGCTGATCGTCGCTCCTGCATCTCCTCCCAGCCACCTCCGGTCCATCATCTGCTCCGTCTGTCAAAACCCCGGGACTGCATGGCGTCGCTGAGATTCCGACACGGGTCATGTGACCGCCGGCGCTCGAGAGGCTTTGGGTCCGTGCGGTGACGGTTAATGTAAGCCGTCATCGTTCGTAAGCGGGTTGTTCATTATATATTTACGTTGTATTATTAACAACAGGAACGGAAACAACATAGTATGAGACGTCACTTACTAAGTATAGGTAAGAGCCGAGAAGGTTATGACGGGAAGGCAGGCGGATACAGGGCGGTGAAGGGGGAAAAGTAGACGAAGCACACTGCGAGGAGTATGTTCGGGGTAGACAATGGTGCAAGAGAAATTAGGGAACGCTAAACGGTTTAAACTCATCGTTCAAATATGTTGTGGGTTTTTCTATTCTTATGGCAATGGTCGGAGATAATGTGAAGTGTTTGAGATATGTGGTTGTTTGTAATGTGGAAATCTCCAAAAGAACACCAACATTTATATGCACTTTAGAAGCTGTGTGGTTTTTTTATACGTCACAGAAAAACAAACAGCCTATCATGATGAGTCATTAAGCTTCTGCAGATCGATCTAGAGGGTTTGACCAATTAATTTTCAATGTTGTAATGACAAGGAAAATATTATGTGTACTTTTTTATGGAACCAAGTGTGTGCTTTCTGTGCATGTGAGTGTTAAATGTTTTAGGTTTCAGGTGTGTGTGTGACTGTCTGTACACTTGTATGTGAGTGAGTGTTTGTGTGCATAAGTATAGATGAATTTTGGTTTCCACTTCTGGTTTTATTTTGAATCGCTGCGGTGACACCGTAAGGATAAATTGGTGAGCCAGTGAAAAGGGCGGATTTGTTCTGAACCTGATTGCACCATGCCATTGATGGGAGAGGGTAGGCTGGCTGGCGTAGGATCTCCTGGCAGATGGAGGTGGTGTGCTAAGACAGCAGGTGCAGGACATTTATGCACAGCATCGATGAGAAGAGCATCTGACTTCAGAACAGACTGCTGAGCTAAGCAAAAGCATGCAGCAAACGGGGGTCCTCGGGGACTTCCCCGCCACAGGCCTGTCTCTCCTGGATTGCTTTTCAAGTACAGTTTTTAAATCTTCCAAATGTTTGCCACGTTGGCAATATGAAGTCTGGATTCAATCCATTTATGGGGAAAAATGTCAATTTTCAGTAATGCTTGAAAAATAGTTCTGTATTACAGACGGGTTACAGTTGTATTGAATAAAATTCTGAGTGACCTCTGAGCCCTAACTCATGCTGACATTAATGGTCATATATATCAGCCTATTGATAAAATAGAGCTGACCTCTTGTTCATTTGAATGATGGCAGATGACAGATTTTATTGGTTTGGGACACCCTCCACACTTCTATTTGTCAACTATGGATCCCCTGGCTGTTACTGAAGTGAATTTGGCATTTAAATTCAACCAAACAATTTTAAAGGGACTCTGTATTTTCTAATGACTGTCATTGTCCCTGTAATGGATGATATTTTACTCACAAACATAATTGTGGAGTCCAGCTTCTGTTTTGAGTCTTTTCTAGAGTATGTTTGTGTTTTTCTTTTCTTTTAGTATGTCAGTGGACTGTGAATGAAAAAAGCCATGACAAGAATGAATCTTAAAATATTATGAGTCACTTCAAAAATTATTTTTCTGCATCAACAGACAATTTCCCATATTTCCAAAGGAAATCATAGCTCAACCATATTTAATCAGTCAATTCATCTTCAGACTTTTTCAAAGAGTTGATAGCTTTGTCACTTCACAGCTTCAGGGTTGTGGTGCCCCCACTCTGTACGTGTGGGATGTTCATGCTGTTCCTGTTGTGTGTTTCCTCTGGGTACTCCAGTTTTCTCCCATTGTCCAAAAACATGCAGTTAGGCTAATTGGTGTCTCTGATTGTCATTAGTGTGTGTGAGTGTACCATGCAATGAACTGGCATCCTATCCAGGGTGTCCCCTATCTGGTGCTTTGTGTTTCCTCGGACAGGCCCCTGGCTTTCCCTATTCTCAGATGTCTGTCGACAGAGGTGTTTTTTGTCTGTCTTCTTCCATATTTTACAATTTCCTTGAAAGAATATGGTGCTTTTTCCTCTCCACGTTCTGATCCTCTGTTTCTCTTGAGTCTTTGAAGTGATAGAAACTAGTCTGGGTCATGGCAGAACCTGGGGGAATTGCATGATAGACACACCAGGAAACAAAGCATGAAAATAGCTCATTCTCTTACTTAGGAAAAATAAATATGCTTAATTCCAAGTACAGTAAACACAGGTTATAAAATTACTGATTTTCAGTGGATTTCCCCCGTTAAGTTTGTGCAATATGCAATTATGTTTCATTATTTTTCCATCTGGGTTCGTGCATTGTTTGGGGGGGGGGGTGTCTGGTACCGAATTGTTTACTGACTCGACCTTCTGACTGTTCAGCTGTCTTTTGTCTGCATGGGCAGACGTCTGGAGTAGTGCTTCCTTCTTCCAGCCCTTTCGTTCAGAGCTGGTCCTGCCTGTGCCTTTTTTTGTAGCACCAGGCCTGTAAAGGAAGGCTTGTTTGCTTTTGTATTTAGCATGACGCTGTTCAGGCTTGAACTCTGGCTACTCGATGATCTTTGATGTTTCTCGCTGTTGTTGGACCAGTCTCAGCAGTGGCGGGGGGAGCCATGTAAACGGACTCACCGGTCCTCCATAAATGATTAAAATTAGCTTCGGACGCATTTGTCGTCGGCTCTCTCAGGGGCAGCTCTCCTTAAGTCCCCGGCTGTTGGCAGCTGACCAGCCAACAGCTGTGCTCTACATGCTGCTGCTGGCAGGACCCTGAGCTGGGCGTCCACCAAACCTCGCCGAGATCATAACACGCAGTGCTGAAGGCTTGGACCGGGTCCAGGAAAACTGTGCGCTGCCTCGCAGGAATAGAAATCAAACAACAGGGCCATCTCTACATGGGGTTTGTGGTTTACGGTGGGGCAAAAGGGGTATTTTTACCCACATTGCCATGTGTGAAACCTTGCACTCTACCTTGATTGAATTTACTCTTTTAGATAAAATAATAATGTAAAGAATAATGTCATCAACTTTGACCATTGATGTTCTAAGTTGCATCTTCAGATTGTTGACCTTGTAGATCAAAAAGTTCTTTCAACTGACAACCATAATATTAGTGTATAAGTATAATTGTGAAATAACAGCATTAGATATCACACTATATATTTTTACTGTAAACTTTTCCTATAAGTCTGCCAAGAAGTGGTCTTTGTCAAAACCTGTCAATTCTCATAAATCACTTACAGCACTTATTAAACGTCATCAGAGATGCTGTGGAAAACTAGGCGTCGCTGGTCTGTTGCCGGAAAGACATTTATTTCAGTTATAAAGAGCAGCTAGAATATAGTTTCAGATAGATTTGGGTTGAATTGAAAGGAAGTAAATAAGTGATGTGCACTAATATCTTTTAAATGTGTATTTGTAGAATGTTCTTTGTAGCATGTATCTCTAAAAAATTATTTCCTTTACTCATTCAGGAATCCCGGGAAGGTAGACTGAAGCTGAACTAGCAGAATTTGTAACTGCATTTTGAGAGGCTGAGCTGTAGCGCTGTCCATAGCCCTCTGCCTCCTCTTAAAGCTCACTGCATCATTAAGTCTCACTTAAAGCAGTCTTTTCCCATATTAATTATTATCATTAAGGTGGTACCTAGCTGTTTCCAGTGCTACAAAATTGACAAATTAGCAATAACTAATAACGCAGAAGCAAGTGAAACACAAGGAATGAACACATTAACAGCCATAAGGTTAAGTTATCAATGAATATGATCATGTTTTTGTGAATGCAGTAGTGTTATTAAACCTGGTTATGTGTCTTGCATGGTCATCCAGTATCTCTACTCACATTTGTAGCCATTTGGTCCCCATCTTCGTACCATTTATTCTGGTGGGGGGCTCATCCCAGCCAGAAAAATGGATGCATACACACACAATCATACACTATGGACAACTTAGAGACACCCGATTAGCCTGACTGCAAGTCTTTGTACTGCAGGAAGCAACCGGTATACACAGGGGGAACTCAAACAGCGCAGAGATTTGAACCCCCAGCCATGGAGGTGTTAGGAATAGTGCTACCCAATGGGCTGTTCAGCAGCCAAGTCGTAAAATGCCACATGTGGGCGTTTTGTTCATCAGTTAGCTGTTAGCACTTTGCTGTCCTGAAACAGGTTCTTTATTCCGTAGTAGCATCATCTAGCTTCAAGACCATAACAAACGAGATTTAGGTAAGTTACCAATCTGCTAACCAATATCCAAGTATTATAAGCATAGGCAGAATGTTTTTCTACTAGTACTGTGTGTTTAAAGGGAGGAGGGGATTTTGAGTTAAACTATGATATGTAGATTTCAGTGAATGACAAAAAGGTCAGACAGTAACAAGATGTGTTTGACCTGATTTTGAGGCAAAATGGTCTGTTATCACTGCGGCATGACTGGAAAAACGACCCTCCTTTTATTTGCAGAAGGATCACTTTCAGTCATTAATTCAGTCGTTTAGCTTGCATTAAAATGGATTGGTTTGATATAACATGGAATGGGTGTGAAAGTGGCTTAATTAAGTCTTTTTGCCATCAAGTCCTGCTAACGAATATGAGGATTGGGCCCAGTGTAGATCGAGAGCTCATAAATCTGAAGGCTCCAGCGTATCTCAGGTGGACCACAGCGCTATTGATTAGCTTTGGAGATGTTGCTGGGGGGGGAGCTCCCTGCCCCCGGCTGGCTGTCTTCCCTGGGATGCTGGGATGGGCCGTGTCACGGAGTCTCAGATGGACGGCATGAAAAGCGCTGAGCTGGGAGTCAATTACTTAACTCCTGGGCTTCAGGTCCCTCAGCTGCAACTTTCGCTTTTACTTCATTTTAAACAAAGTGCTGCAGTTTTTCTTGATTTATAATTTGTTTAATCACCATGAAGGCGAGCTTTTATAATATTTTAACAGCAGTGCCATGAGATTCTTAGCGTTTGTAACCCTTGTCCTTAGCTCCCTACATTGGCTCCCTGTTAGGTTCAGGACTGATTTCAAAGTTCTCTTACTGACATATAAGGCACTTAAAGGTCTAGCACCTGCCTACCTGACAGTTACTTCTAGTTTACATGCCGCATCATCCACTCAGATCACAGAATGCAGGTTTCCTTGTCATTCTACACATACATACACGTGCGTGTGTGTGTGTCGATATATATATATATATATATAAAAAAGTGACAGATGGCGGTAAAGCATTCTGCTGTGTTCGGGATACCGCATTGGTCTCAGTCTTTAAATCTCGACTGAAGACCTATTATTTCATTTTAGCTTACCCACAACTTAACTTATAACACACCATAACTATGATTGCTGGTGCTGCTGTACATGCCATTTTTATCTACTGTGCTTGTCGATTAATGTGTCAATGCATGTTTTGACCATCCATGCTCTCTGGAGTCCTGGTTCGGTCCCATGGACAGTTGACATTGTGGATGTGACTTATAAACTGTAACATTGTGGGTTCAGCCTCCAGTCTGCCACCGTATATAGCCCAGTGTGGAGAACAGACTCATTGATGGACTTTGGCTTGATCTTAATCACAGCTTACATCTTGCTTTTAGCAATCAAGTCTGCTGTTTTCTGTCTCAATAATGTTAGCATGCCCAGGGGGGTTGGACCCCCAGAGGTTTCTTTTCTCCTTACTTGTGAGTTTTTGGATCCTCTCCTCTGTTGTCATCTGGCTTTCTTTAGCTAATTTCTTTGTCTTTCTTATTCCATGTTTTGTATTACTCTCTCTTAATATCAAAACACCCATGCCTTGGGGCGACTCGGTTGTGAAAGGCACTATATAAAAATAAATAGAATTGAATCGAATTTGTGATTATGAAAATTCAGTTGAAACCTAAGTCTGTCTTTGTTCCAGTGCAGTCTATCAAAGATTCGTCAACAATATTTAGTATTAGTGCTGGGCGATAAAACAATCTCGATATTTTATTGATAAAAAAGGAGGGCGATGACGATGATAAACGTAGGCTATAAAATTCGATCAAACCTGTTTGCTCTGTTTTAGACTGCGCACTGAGACCGACAGCGCCATGGCCTATCGCGTACCATGTAGGCTTGGCTGAATACCAGCACAAAAACCAATCACCGACGACCCTGCAAATTTACCTGTTCCCATTAAAAAGGCGATGTTGTAAACAACAGCAACGTGTCTGTGTGTTTGGGAAAAAAAGATGTCGGGGAGCATTGATGCACCGCAAAGTGAAGCAGAGGAGGAGAATGTGTTAATTAATATACGTCATCCAAAGTATGGAAGTGGTTCGGCTATCTCCGAACGGACAAAACACAGATAAAACCAGTTTGCAAAATATGCCGCCGACAGATTCCAACAAAGTCTGGTAATACAACAAATCTATTTCACCACCTCCAAAAATACCATCCAGTTGAGCAAGTTGATTTCCAAAAAGAACCCTATTATTATAGATACTGTGTTATGTTGTTTTGTTCACTTTAGCTAGGGTACATTTTGAGTACTTGATAACAAATAACCTTTTATAATTTATATAGTTTTGTATTTATATAGTTTGTGCCATTCGTTAAAAATAAATCTTATTTGTTAATAATACTGTTTGTTTATTTTAACTTGTTCATTCAGTTTATTTTAGGATACATACTCTTTGGAAACTGGAACAGCATTATAAAACTATAATATCGATAATTATCGATCAATACAGGTAAAATTTATCATGATTTTTTTTGTCATATCGCCCAGCTCTGTTTAGTATACATTATTTTTCTTTACTGAATGCTTTTGTCAAAATTTATGTATAGGTGAGGACAGGTTTGGGTCAGAGAGCTGGATCAGTAGCCATCCATGCTGCAGTTTGGGTTAAAGGTCTTGCTCAAGGGCTAACGTGATAAAATTACTTTTCTGGCCACAGAATATGAACCCATGACTTCAGATGCGAGCACAGACCTCTGACCATACTGAGTTATGCACCAAAACTGTATAGCCTTGTAAAGCTCTTGCTCCAGTGCTAATGTGCACTTGTTAATGGTCACATATTGGAAGTTTAGTTTCACGGCACTTGTACCTGAGTTGGCTCCTTCAGGGTTGTATGTATGCGGTGTTCTGTCTACCCAACTTGTATGTTACTTTGGACAAATGGATAAATATAATAAATAAATGTCAATGTAATGTAATGATCCATAAATGTAGTGGTCCATAAGCAGCCATTGTGAGGTTAATTTAAGCTGTGATCTGCTGGGAGGGGAACAGGGCTGGAGGTCTATTGGCGAATTATGACCAGCCTTGGGCCTACAGGTAACCCGGTTAATGAAACCCAGCTGGCCCTTGTTAGCTTAAATATCTTGTTATTGTTATTTAGAGAGTCAACTGGAAGGAGAAGGGGATGGTGGAGAGGAGGATGAGTTCATTGTGTGCCAGTGTGGTTTTTTATGTGTCTGTTTCAGGGGTTTTAGTGTTTTTTGTTTAACTTAAAGAATCCTCATCCCTTTTTTGTTTGATAAATCAATTTGTTTAATTTCTGCTATCCTGGCCTTTGGTTTTGCTCTGCCCTGTGGCGTGCCACTGAGCATTAAAAAAATCCAGTATTTCCATCTATTCTGAGCACGATAGCAGATATGCTGTGAAGTGTATGTTGCATTTTTTTCTACCCTGCCATTTTCTTCCGGGGGGGGGGAGAGGAGCATGGCTGCTGTTTAGCCCGAAATCTTCATTTGCCAAAAGGGTTGCTGTTGCTGTTTGTTTACATTCTGATGGTGCTGCTACATAGACCTGTATCTGTTTAGCTGTGGTAATCTGGTTTTCTGCATTGTTGCATGGGTTTTTTGTCTTCCATATTTATTTTGGATGCTCATGAACTAAAACTAAACCTGGTCACATGACAACATATCGCAGATTTATGATGTGAGCATTACAGCCAGAGGTATTGACTTCACATGCAAAAGATGGTGGTTTCTAACCAACACCATCAGAGCTTCAAGGCTTCTGCTCGGAGTAACAAACCGTTATGAATTTTATTTCCAAGTTAATTTGAGCATTGTGTGGATCTGCTGCTATGGATTATGACATTCCTAAAGTGTCACTGTCATACTTTCTATGAGGAAACTTCTGACATCACAGACAGAACCACAGGCTGTTTCCAGCCGAAATCACATTTGATGCTAAGGTGCTCTTGGCTTTATGTCTGAAGAGATTTTCACGAGTCAAACAGAGGCTTCATGTGGCATCTAAGAAATCCTCCGTAAACAGAAGCACGTGTGTTTAATTGGCCAAAACTATGCCACACAGACACAATCAGTGAGCTGTCACGTGCCTCTGGTACAGCAGGTCCTAATTCATATCCCCCTGCTCTCTTTGAAAGAGATTATGTTCACTGAGGTGACAGTAATGCTTATAATGCCTCTAAAATTTAAAGCAGAGGCACAGTGTTGTGGCAGGGCTTTTTAAACCGTAATTAGCATGGTATTTTTAATTTCTGCAACTGTTTAAAGGAAAGCTAGAGCACCTGTGAGTAAAAACCCAAACGTCACGGTTGTCTGCAGCTTGAGGTTAAAACAACACTGTTGAGGTGTATAAAATGTATGGTATATTATGCAGATATTTTAGTGTAGCTGTTTATGATGACAGGGGGCTAACAGACATCAAACAGTCCCACTGGTTATACAAAATGGGTTTTTAAATTTGATTTCTATGTGAAAAGGGCATTAAGTAGCGATGCAGGCTGATGGTGAGCTGAAAAATAACTGTGGTTCATCTTACATCAGAATCTTTCTAAAGCGATTTTGGATCGCTCTGCTAGCTGACAACATAAACTTCACTGCTTCCTCAGATGCATTTCATAAACAATGAAAAGCAGCGTTTGGTAAGATAAGGGGAAATCGATGCTTCACAGAAGATGTACTGTGCCACGGCTGACAGGTAACTGATGATTTAGGGGACAGCTGAGTTTTCAAGCGAAACCGGGCTGCTTCTCCCATTCCTATAATGGGCCTTTTCAGTGTCACAAAGGCTTGGATTAAAGGCGATGGATTTTTTTTTTTTTACTAACGTGATGCATTTTACTTTCAAATAGTAATGGTCTTCAGACATGGCCGCTAATAGGAAAAGAAGAATTTAGAGCTTGACTGTGCATGAAGTTTGAACTTTAGTAAATGCAGTGTGGACGCCACGGTGCTCCGGTGGAAGTTGGTTGAGTTTGTAATCAGTGATTTAAATTTAGATCTTGATCTTTTGAGCATTGGGAAAGTAGGGATCTGAGAGATGAAGCTGTGGGTAGCTTGCCGTGTCTAGCTTTAGTACTCTTTATACCCAGTCACTGCTCTAAGTGGTGTCCAAGCATTTCCAAAGGATCTACCAGAGTAAATAGGCACTGGATGGATATTGCTGCCCAGATAATGAGGATTTTTTTTAATTTTGTTTAGAGGCCATTAAATGTCTTATAGTGAGCCGTTTTCTTGGGTAATATTTAGCAAGATTATTTCACTCATCAGAAACAGACCTTCTGCTGTGTGCCTTTTAATCAGAGGATCTTACTGATAAGGAGTTAATTAAACTCGGCAATCAGAAACTTAACGAGCGATCGTTAAGCCTGTCTGCTCCAGTCGGCCCCCTGCAGCATGAAACCGTACTGTTTAACACCTGACCAATGAGAAGCATGACCTTTTCATATTCCATATGAGTGTCTGCTCTGTTTGACTGATTTCAATTAGCTTTAATTTTTTTATGGTGTCGTCACTGAGCAAACTGTATAAACCTTGGGCCACCTGTAACGGATCACCATATTCGGAATCACAAGCCTTTTCTCAAGATATTAAACCCATCACATACTGTGTCTGCAATAATCTGCCATTGATTTATGCTGTTTAGATGTGATTTTTCTTTTAAGTAATGAATAGTTTAGTTACTGCAGTGTGCTTTGATGTGTTTAAAGCAGTGGGTGAGGCTGCAATCATCAATTTGGAGAACCCAGTGTGCACAGCATTACAAGAGAGAGGCTGTTAAAATGTCATTTTTAAGATGGTTATTCAGTTGAGTGGCTAATATTTCTGTTAGTTAAGTCTGTTCCTATATAGACATACATATACATGTATACCATGCCAATCAAAAGTTTGGACACAACTGCTTTTAATGCCTCTGTCCCTGTTCTGGTTATGTTATTCACCTTATAGTAAAAAGGCCTTGAGGCAGTGAAGTAATATCTATGAAATTTTACGACAACCGAAAAAAGTGCACATCGCAATTTTTTTTTCAGATTTTAGTTTCTTCAAAATAGCCCTCATTTGCAATGACATTATTGCAGACTCTTGGCATTCTCTCAATCAGCTTCCAGATGTAGCCAGCTGGAATGCTTCTCCAACAGTCCTGAAGGAGTTTTCATAAGTTCTGGGCACAAGTTGGTTACCTTGCTCTTAATCTTCAATGCAGTGTATCTCAAACTAGCTCTATGGTGTTTTGGTTGGGGAGTTGTGGGGTCCAGGCCATCTGTTGCAGCACTCAATCTGTATCATTGTTCACAAGATAATACAGTGATTATATAACAACCCCAAACTCAAACTGAAGTTATCTTGTTGAAAAACAAATGATTTTCAGTATGTGTGTCCAAACTTTTGACTGGTACTTTGTGAAAATTTATGAACATTTTAATTGTGGGAAAAAAAGTGTCTGCTAAATAAATGTAGAAATTTGCCTGTTTTTAGAAACATGCATCTGTGTTCGTTTTGACTTTTCCCCACAAAATTTCTCCAAGAGTGCCAGATAAATGGCTGACCCTCTGCTTAGACCCCAAGCTTTGCAGAAATGTTAAAAGAAGCATACCCATGTACCTTTACTCATCTTGTGCAAATGGCAAATAAAGCATCATGAACATTCAATAAAACATTATTTCATTCATTTATGAACAGAAGCTTCTCTGTCAACACATGAAGCCTTGATTGGCTGTCATCCTGCAGACCATACCTGACAACCTCTGAGAAGAACAGCAGAGCCCAGGCAGCCTCTGTGTTCAAGGCCCTGGTCACTCCTGTTTCTCCCAGCTGACCTGAGACTTCCAGGTCAGACTTCTTGGTTGTGGCTCGCAGCTTCACGGTAGTGTTGTGGCCTAATAGATTGGAGGAATGACTGGATCTCCACATAGTGGTTGAATTGTCCCATCTGCTCTCATTTGTTTTCCTAACACTAACTTGAGCTTTGAGTAGCTGCTACCATGTGTGATGAGAGAGGGCTGCCGTGAAACTCCATATCTCCTGATTTTTGTTTTAGTTTCACAGTGACAAAATATGGAACAGTATTAAGTGAACCCCCAGAATAAACAGAGATTTCTTCAGATTACAGTGTAGCTCTGTTCATAAATCAATGTCACCTTTGAGTCACGGCTAAAAATCTGACGACATGGGTTTGTCTTAGGCTCTGACTGGAGCTTTTCTCATAAACAATTTATCTCATTCAAGTTTTAAAAAGTTGAGGCTTTCATAAATAAAACACGTTTTATTCAGTTTGCTATTTAACCATTCAGCCTCTCCTGAATGTATTTATACAAATGTAAGTGCAAACAACAGTTTTAGAACAGCAAATGGGTCCTCTGTTATATCTGCAGTTTGAAGATCCAGGCCTACCCATTCATCACATTCAAGGTCGTTTCTTGTCATCAAATGATAAATGACTGTGGTCTGAGGTGTTGCTTGACAATCAAGGAGGAGACAGTGTCAAATTCATAAATGACATTAAATCTCCAAAATAGTCCTGGCAGTCATGTGCACTGGTCTATCTTTACCTCTTTCAAAAAATGTGATAAACAGATATTTAGCCACATTTTTTCTTTGAATTAATAATAAGAGTACTAGAAGTGTGTTAGAAAAAGGAAAAGTTAAAATCTAATAAGCCTATTACTGTAGCTTTTATGGGACATAATCATTCAAAAAATGGCTCCTGCTGCCACAGTGAAGCTTGGATTTAGCCCTCTGTAGAAAATAATGGCCCAAGACTGCAGTGGAGGGTTGAGTAGCAACCTTGAGCTGCTCCAAAAATAGTGACCACAGGGCAGACGCATCATTGACTGAAATCATTTATCCACATGAGTGCTTATGGGTCACTTAATAGACAGCCCCACGGAAACATCCATCTTTACGAATTCTCTGAGGTTTGCAAAACATGAGCATTGCTTATGCTGTCTGGGAACCCGATGGTTTTAATCAATGTCTGTCGTGCTCTTAATTTTAATGGTGGGAGTGCTGTTGTTGATGCACTTGATATTTGTGAGATAAAAGATATGCAGCAGCATTTAGCTGCCTAGTTATGCATCGGAGTATTAAGCGGAGCTCTTGACCATAGACGCTATTGTCACCAGATGCCTGTCATTTTAATACCAACTGTAAACTGCAGATGTTTAAGTGAAACAAAAATGCCAATTTCACCATGTTTCTCTTTCCAAATTACAGGCAGGAAATCTCAGTGTGCATAAGTGTGCTTCTTTTTTTAGTCTGTATTTGTGTTCAGCTGAGGAAGTCACACCCAAAATCTGTCTTCCCATAAGTGGTACAGGTATGAAGAATCAGCAACTGTCATAGGAGCATCCTGGAATGGTATAAGTCATCGTGTGGGGTGCATACACTAGATATCTGAAAGTGAGACCATAAGCAGCTGACAGTATTTCTTGAAGGTCTTCAGGGCTGCTGCCATGGCCTAGCAGCACCTGAATCAAGCTGCAAAAATAGAGTGCAATGTTCATGTGTCTATAACTGGGTGCAGGTGAGGCAAAGTTCCCCAAATTACTGACCGGTTTCGGCAGGACCTGAGCGCCCTGTATGCTATTGACTAGGTGGCCAGTTGGACACATGCCAGTCTACATTAAATTCTCCTGAACACAGTGCTTTCCATACTTTGGTTCTGGTTGTAGTGATTTTAGCTGAGAGAGACCTACAGAACAGGCCATTCAGATCTGTGCACATGGCCTGGGGGAGTTTTGAGCCAGCAGAGAAGCGAAAATGGCAATGAGCCCATCCAGAGTGACGATGCTGGCTTGCTTTTACTAAGCAAACGCTCATGGGTTAAGCTAATTGACTGCATGTTGCCAGAAATCAGGATTGATAAGGATTAGTAAAATTATAAGGCACAACTGCTACTGTTTCTACTCCTTGTCTAGGATGTCATTAGCTTTTTAAGCAGTGTGGTGGGCATTTATCACACAAACACAATCAAGTAATCAAGTATCGCTGTTTTTATTAATTAGGCATTTTACAGTGGACTCTTAGCTGTCTTTGAAAAGCCATACTTTGGTGTTGGTGTGAATTAGAATCATTTACTACTGTTTTATTAGTGTTTTTTAAAGGTGTTTTTAATGTTTAAGCTGTAAAATGATTTTTCTTAAATCTATCTACAGAATTTATATATTTTTTGTTTCTGCATATGTGTACAGATGAGTCAAAACATTATGACCATCCCCACCTGAAGTGAATAATATGGACTAACTAGTAAAAATGGTGCATGTCAAGGTCTGGGATATATTAGATGGTACTTTCGGTAGTCAACATGAAGAATGTAGAAAGGGCAGTGATAATGACCTGAATGACTTTGACAAGGGCCAGATCATTATGGTCCGACAGCTGCGTCAGAGCATCTCCGATATGGTAAGGCTTGTGGGATGCTCACTGTCAGTCATGGTGAGTACCTGCTGAGAGCGGGCTGAGGAGGGAAAAACCATGAAATGCCAACAGGGTGTTGGGCTGTCAGGACTTGTCAGTATAGGCTATAATGTCTGGTATAAACAAATAGCCCTTCTGTTAGCTTGTAACACATGGGATAGTCTTCATTCACACAACTCACGGATGGATGAAAATTATGATTTATATTATGTTCATAGGAACTTAAATAGTTTTATTGTAAGTACATGGTGATGCATTATTCCTTTCACTGGGTGGTGTAAAGAATCATTTTAAAATGTCAAAATATCAGATTTCAGCATCTTATCCATTTTTTCATTTAGCTGCTTTTATCTAAAGTGATGCATAATTGCGAAAGCGGTGTCAGCCAGTCCCTGGAGCAACTGCCATTAAAGGACTTTGATTAAGGGCTCAATGGTGAAGTTACTCTGCTAATATTGGGATTTGAACCAATGACATACTGATCAACGGCACAGTGCTAACCAACAGAGCTATATACAACACCCTTGAATTCTTCAGTATTTGGGCTTTTAGCATGATTTATGTTTTTATAGGTGAGTGGGCTTAACTTTATTTGTTTAATATTTTGAGTTATTATATATATACTTTAAGATATATACTTATATATACAGTGCTCAGCATAAATGAGTACACCTCCTTTGAAAAGCAAGATTTTAATCGATAGTTAAATGACCACAAGAACAATTTCCAAACTTTTGACAAGACTGAGTTTTATGGAACATTTGCTTAACTCACGAACATGAAAGTAAGGTTAATAATATAACTCAGACTACAAAATCTTCAGTTTTACTCAAATCGGGTGATGCAAAAATGAATACACCCCACAACAAAAACTACTACATCTACTATTTTGTATGACCATGATTTTTAAGGTCAGCACCAAGTCTTCTAGGCATGGAATGAACAAGTGGCAACATATTGCAACATCTCTTTTTTGCCATTCTTCATGAATGACCTCTTTTAGAGCCTGGACGCTGCATGGAGAGTAATGCTCAACTTGTCTCTTCAGAATTCCCCATAGGTGTTCAATTGGATTCAGGTCAGGAGACATACTTAGCCTCTGAATCACTTTCACCCTGTTCTTCAGAAATGCAACAGTGTGTAGATGTGTGTTTTGGATCATTGTCATGTTGGAAAAGTGTACAATGACGAAGGCCCCGGAGTGATGATAGCATCTTCTCTTTCAATATAGAACAGTACATCTGTGAATTCATGATACCATCAACAATACAGTATGCAGCTCACTGACACCAGCAGCACTCATGCAGTCCCACATAAGGACACTGCCACTACCATGTTCCACTGTAGGCACCATGCATTTTTCTTTGTACTCCTCACCTTTTCAACGCCATACAGTTTTGAAGCCATCAGTTCCAAAAACATTTCTTAGTCTCATCACTCCAGAGTATAGTGTCCCAGTAGTCTTCATTTTTTTCAGCATGGGCCCTAGCAAATTCTACACAGGCTTTTTTGTGCATAAGCTTTAGGAGAGGCTTCCTTCATGGACAACACCCATGCATGCCATTCCTCTGCAGTGTACACCGTATTGTGTCATGGGAAACAGTCACCCCAGTTTGGCTTTCTA
>JAAGVU020000039.1:15606657-15618442 GCA_011763525.2 Mormyrus iriodes
GAAAATGTTGATTCTGAAAGGAAACTAAAGGTTTTCTGACAAATTTGTTGGGGTGTACTCATTTATGCTGAGCACTGGACTTAAAGAGATATATAACTATAAAATATCTTGCATGGAAGTGAATTATTATAACTACCTACTTGTATCGGACCCACAGCACCATAAATCGCAGAAACATTAGCTAATTGAAGGCCAGGTTTTAGTTTGGCATAATATACACTCATAATCTGCATTTAGTTCACTATTTTCTTAAAATATTTAAGCTTGCATGGTTTCAGAGAGAGATGAAATTAAGTTCATGCTTAATATATTATAAAGGCCGAATCCCATGATAGAACACCATAAATATTTATGTTTTGTTCTATCTAGCATGTCATGTTTTCTGACAGAGTCCTGTTTGGCTCTCCTAATGTCTTTCTGGTGACGTACAGTGGAGAACACAGTATAGCAATAACTGGAAGCCAGTCTGAGTGCCTCCACAATGAGGAAAACCAACATCACAGGTATATATGTGTAGTTTGAGGTGGTGTATTGCTGTGCCTGTGATCGGAAGGTTCAAATCCCAGGGTCAGCAGAGTGATTTCACCATTGGGCTCCTGAGCATGGCCCTTAACCCCTAATTGCTCTAGACCCTGCTTTCTCAAAAAATGTACGTCGCTTTGGATAAGGGTGTCTACTAAATATATAGAAATGGAAAGTATCCAGAAGTAGAGGCGATTTCGTGGTGTAATTTGGTTCATCTTAATTAAATGTCAGATTAAGGGTGTGATGTAGATTTCATTGAATATTGCTGGGTTATGAAAGACACTGTATGTTAATAAAGACTGGAGTGACTTTTTCTGATGCCTTAAGTAATGCCCACTTTTCCTCTGACTGTCAGGGTTTTACAAAGAAGGCAAGTGATAAAACAATTAGATGGCTGCTAAGTGCTAGCAGGGCTTTGGTTTAGCCTAATTGTGTGGTTCAATTACAGAAGGAGTTTAAATATGGAACACAAAATCCTTTATAAATATCACAATCTATTTCTATTCTCTGTGCTTAACAGTTTTACACATCTTACAAGGTCAGGAGTTTTAGATGAAAACAATTTTCTTTAAAATGGAAATGTATCTCTTCTGAGTTCACCCAAACCCACCGTGGTCCTTCAGAGATTTCAGAGATCGGCATTTCACAAAGGATTCTCTCGGAACTCGTCATCTTCTCACCTCTCAGGCTTTGAAGGATTCTGTGACTTTTCCATTGTGAAAAACACATTAGGAAACAGTACAGTTAGTCTGGGAAAAGTCAAACGTAACACAAATGAAAATGTGTTAAAACTGGACAAAAGTGCAAAGTGAAAAGTACATCCACGGTAGAGTCATGGCGATTAAGCTATGTCTTTATAAATGTATGTTCCCCAAACAACAAGTTCCTGTCTTTTTTGTTTTAATAAAGTAGTGCTTTATAAAGTAGTGTCATTAATAAGTTGCTGGGTTTAACTCTGGAATAAACAGTAATTTAGATTTAATGTCTATCTGCCTGTGTTTTTTTTAACTAACATTGACTCACTTCCTATTTTACTGTGCTGCTATAAACTGCCTTAATTGACAATTTTAAAGCCTAGTAACACAGAATGAATTTCCTTTTATATGCAGAGAACAAAGCACAAGAGGTCATGTTTTACTTCTTTGTAAAGTCACTACTAAACGTTGCTGTAGTCTGCTTTGAATACATCGCTACATATTAAAAACAATATTACCCTTTTGTAAGGTGGCATGGTGGTGCAGCACTGTTGCGTCACGGCTGTGGGAACTCTGTTCAAGTCTCCCCCAAGGCTCCATGTGTGTGGAGTTTGCATGTTCTCCCTGTGTCATTATGGGGTTTCCTCTGGGTACTCTTTTTTTTTTTCCCCCCCCACAGTCCAAAAACATGCCAAGGTTAATTGGTGTTACCAAATTTCCCATCGGTATGCATGTGTGTGTGGATGGTGTGTGCGTGTGCCCTGGGATGGGTTGGCGCCCCATCCTGGATTGTTCCCTGCCTTGCGCCCATAGGCTCCAGACCCACCCGTGACTCTGAATAAGATAAACAGTTACAGAAGATGAATGGATTACTCTTTAGCATCCCTCTCTGAGAATAAACTGCCAGTATATTAATAACACCCAGTTTCTTCCATTTCTGACTTCTGTTACAAGTGTGTCATTTTAAAATGAATTTTCACAATACTGTTAATGACAAATCCCTTGCACATCCATTGTTCCTGCTCTTCCTCTGGGCTGTTTCCACACACCATTAACAATTAAAATGGAGTCCGGAGACAGCTGATAGTTTTACAGAATGAGGGTCTCTTTCGTTTGCACAGTGGGTCATTAGGTAGATATGTCTCCAATGTTACTTAGTCTATGATGTAACATTTGAACTAACTGCACGCATTGCTGAGCTTGTTTAATCCCATCAGTATCCTGGACCAGGACTTTCATTCATAAATAGACTTGCTTGATAGCACCATTCTGTTGTCACCAGCCTCTGCTGAATAAGACCTGAGCTCAGAACAACTCGGCGGCAGCTGGTCATGGAGGCCTCCTCTCCAATCAGAACACAGCACCTCTGTGAGAGGAATTCAGGAATATCAGTTCAAACATCATTGAACTGATAATCAATATAGGATTTCTCTTAAATGCAAGAAACGGCAGAAGGCTGTGTAACTGTTTAGGATGTGGATTTGCAATCTGATGGTTCAGGTCTTAAAACAGACCAGGATAAGTGGTGAGTGGATGGATGGTTCTAGAAGTCCTTGGAGAGACTTCCTCCGGCAAAAGACTGATGATCTGTGATTCTGTGTCTAGGATGCCAAGGTGCGGGAGCTGCTGGACATGGGGAATGTGGTCGGGCGGATAGAAAGCAAAATGCTGACGGTGGTGAGTGGCCCAGACATGGTAAACATCAGTTACCTGAACTTCATGGCCTTCCAGGAGGAGGTCGCAAAGGTAACGCCTGTTCAGCTATTAATCCTGTTATCTTAGGGTTATTTTACCCTTTGTTATCTTTTTTTTTTTGTTTAACTTTTTTTAACTTTGATTTGAGTTTTCATGTAATGCTATGGGGAGTAACCCAGAATCAACCATGATACTGTATTTAAGTGATAATATTGCAGATTTTGCTTGGTATGTCTATGATATGTTTACAGTTCTTAAATTCACAATAGAGTTTATTGTGTTAATTACTATAGTTCTTTTTTTTTTACAACATAATATAGTGATAGTGTTTTTTTTTAAGTGGAAAAGAGTCACATTGAAGTCATTGGTTGTCAGTGAATTAATATTGTTGTACACTACAATTACCAATTTATTGTTGTATTCTGATGTTTAAGATAATTGAAATTTGTGTCATTAGTGATAGTCTTTGTTTACATTGTGATGATGACTCTTTGTATTTTTGATTTTGTCAATTAAAATGTTAAGACTGTAGTTTTGTAAAGTGCCTGCCAGACAGACACATCAAGCAGAATGAGAATGAAATGCTTCCTACAGCCAGACGTCAGATAGCCAGCCGCCGCTGTCTGTGGTTTTCCCAGAGGACCAGGCTTATTTTTCTGTCCCCTGTGCTCTTAATCCAGGAGTGGGCAGATGAGTTGTTTGATCTGGCATCCAACCTGCTAGCCCAGAACATGCCCAGGGAGTCGTGCCTGGAGAAAGTGTAAGCAGCCATGACGCCGGTGTGGCCGCTTCCGCTCCACGGCTCCCCACATTAGCACTGACAGCCATGGGCGCTTTTATGTTTCATCTTTTCATACCACAGGCCAGCAGCAGGGAAAAGGGCAGATGTGCTCACTGCTTCTTCGATAATTCAGTCTCTCTGAGATAGAATCTATCCAGGGGTTTAAGCGCTGCTGAATCAGGCTGGATTTGCAGGGTATAGGTTAACTTAAGGGCTATTTTAGGGGCCTGTTGTGTCCGGAGGACTTCAGGCCCTTATTTTCCTCTTTTCTTGAATAGTTTCTGCCATATCAGGTCCTCCAGTTCCCGTCAAACAAAACTGTAACCCTCGGGTTCTGGATTTCACTGTCTTCCTACATCAGTGGTAACCTGAGTTCAGACTCATGTGGGTCCCTTTATTTAGACCAGAGTACACAATTATAGGGCCCTCAAATTTACTGGAATGTCCATTTATTAAAACATCACTTTCCTCCTCTGAAGGTTTTGTCAAATTCTTTTGGCATCAACAAGCTGCACATATCTGTGGCCACTCCCCACAATCATGCCGGGCCCGCCTGCCCACTGCAGTCACATGCTCCTGTCCTCAGAATGTTTTCTTTAATGTATCTGAGCTCCTGCCCAAAAGATTATGTACAGGGGGCATGTCCTCACAGGACAGAGCACACGAGCCTCCCCCTCTGAGCCTTTTATGCAGCCTATGTGCTACCGGCAGCACCAAAACATTGACCTAAGCTGCTTTTTAAATTCAGATCGGTTCTCCGGCCTTCCTAAAGCCCCTCGTCCCCTGTTAAGAAGGGCCCTTCTCCCTGTCACATGGACATGCCCATTTCTGCATGAATATACATAAAGCTTTGACAACTGGCGTCTTTCCATGATGAATGACAGCCTTCTGGAGTCGAGGGTAACAGAGGAATGGACATAAGCAAAACATTTAAAAATAAAAACGCTTGTTCCCTGTCTTTCATTGGGCTAGCTGCTATCTGGGTCTAAGGTGGCTCCTTAACAAACGAACAAACTAAAGTTTATAATACAAAATTTACAAATACCACATAATGTTGAACATTTGTGCTCTGCACTGGATCGCACATCCTTTCTGGGTAGAGAGTGAACTGCACTGTCTGCCAGTAAATTGAAGCAGCAAAACCATTCAGTCTTTGTTCAGCTGATCTGTTTTAGTTAAACATTAGCGTTGAGACTTTGCTCTAAGGAGCTGTTCAGTGGGGGCACTCTCCTGTATGTTATGAATTATTTCATTTAGTAGCTAACTGCAATATCGCATAGCGGCGGTTATTTTTAGCCTGCCTGCCGTATCTGTTGAAACACTGCAGCCAGATATAAAATGAAAGGAAAAGGAAATGGGAACTGATATCAGAAATACACCCCACCCAGACACGCGCACACACTCTCGCTCTTGATGTTAAGGCCATGAGCATTGAATGCGCCTTGCCTGATAAATTAAAGTTTCCTGCCTAATAGATCAGCTTTCAGCATCCTGCTTTCTGATTGTGAATGTCAATAACATCCGTAACATGCTGTTTCTAACAAACAGGTACATGAGGCTCAAACTGCAGCTGAACCCTGAGGGTCGCATTCCTGTCAAGAAGTAAGTCGTGAGTCATTTACTCAAATTAACCTCTAAAGTGCTGCTTCATGAACCTGTGGTCATGGGCTCCTTTCCATCTCCTGCTCTCTGACAGCACAGGAGAGAGCAAACTGTCCCAACTTAGCATCAGTCATTGAACACTATCGATATCGTGTCGATATCCAGGTTCTTCCAAAAAACCGGTGTGGCTATTTCTAAAATAACATCTGACATTATATGAGGGTAGTTTGAAAGGTAACGAGAGCTACTTGTGTACACGTAGTGATGGCTTTTCCCCCTCACCCTCTCCCCACAGTATCTTCCGGATGTTTTCTGCTGACAGAAAGCGTGTGGAGACGGCCCTGGAAAACTGCAATCTTCCTTCAGGCAGGGTGAGGATTAGTCCAGTGTCACTGAGGTCCGTCTGTCGGCTTCTGTGAGCGCTGTCTGAGGTACGCCAGGCCGTGCCGCAGTGCTGGAGGGCAGGTCCATTTGGCTGACTCTGCGGTTCTGATACTCGTATCGATTGGGATTATATATGTGCTCACTTTGAACAATGCGGATGGTGGCCATACCCTGGACATTGCTATGCATCTGAGTGTGTTTACAATCATATCAGATTACAGCCGTGTGTATTACTGTATACTGTCGTTTAAGAGAGTTTGAATTATTCATCCTCACAAGAAAGGACAAAAACATGTGTGTGGTGTCTTTTCAAATGTACCCTTGAATGTTATGGTTAAAAGCCTACCCCAAAACTGAAAATGCCAGAAACCACTGCAACGAGTTCAGTCCAAAATGTTTTTCAGTTGTTTTTTTTTGAGAGGCTGTGCATTTATTCCATACAGTGGTCATTATTTCATTACCAAGACAAAGGCTTTTGTAGTTGAAAAAAGGAACACGACATAAGGTCAGTGTGCAGTAAAATGTGCAGAAAACAAACAGAACAACTCAAACTCCAAAAGTAGACAGTAGACTTAAGGCACAAACTTAGAAAGCTGGTGGTGTCTGACACTGTACACACACAGAACTCCCCAAGTCCTCATTCGCCAATCAGATGCACCCAGCTAGTCATACGTCTGCCATACAATGGCATTAGTCCAATCAGGGCCAGCTGGGCTTCATTAACTACTGCTTGTGTTGGCATAGAGCTGGTGAACGATTTTCATGGCAACGCAGAAATCACTCAAAGTGAGCTCTCTGCCACTCTTCTGCCTCCATCATCTTACACTGAATTAGCATTAAAGGCTGTTTTGTGGTTTTGTTTTTGCTTCGGGGTTATCTCCCATGACTTTGGTCTTGTCTGTCTTCCCCAGAATGATTCAATCCCTCAGGAGGACTTCACCCCAGATATCTATCGGGTTTTCATAAGTAACATCTGTCCAAGGCCAGAGATCGACACCATCTTCTCAGAATAGTAAGATGAGTGATTTCATTTTTTGAGAAGTTTAATGATTAATTCATGTATTTAAATGAGTCAAATTGAAATCTTTTAATCCAATAAACAACTCTTTTAAATAATTGAATCAATAACAACAACAACAATAATTATTAGTAGTAGTAGTAGTTGTAGTAATAGTAGTAGTATCAATGATAATAACAATAATAATAACAATAAATTATTATTATTATTATTATTATTGTTGTTGTTGTTTGGTTATTCATTGGTTACAATTATTTCTATCAGCTTATTCTGGTTCACAGTCAGCGTAACTTTGAAATTGGCTAACAATGTGCAGGGATGAATACGGAGAAAAGCTGACTCAGTTATTGAGTCAAATAATGTATGAACACTCCAGTGACCTCTCAGCAGAATTTCAGCCTCGACTTGAATTCCATAAGCCGTTCCTCCTTATTTATTATTGAAGGAGCATGTTTGTATTGTTAGTTACCACAGAGATTTGATACTTACCATTAATTAAGTGAATTTTTTACTTGGAGCAGCTTTGAGCCTCTCAGTAAATAAATGCATCAGTGTCACCTACAGTCACGAATGATGATGATCCATAAAGGAGTGGAACAGTGGCCTTTATCACAAAGCAGGATTTCTTGCTTAGCCGGATGGCTAGTCAGATTTAAGGTAGTCTGGGCTAAATGTAAGTGAACAAAGATAAAGGCAATTTAAACTGGGGTACCTTAAATCTGACAAGTTATCTGGCTAAGAAGGAAATCCAGCATACAGGCCCCAGGACTAGGGAATGGTGCAACGGTCAATGTTAGCTAATACAGGCTTTGTAAATAATTATAATGTTTGCTGTAAGCTCAGTTGTGTTCATATTTGGAGTGGTGTGTGGCTCTGCAGGTGTGCATTTGATCAAAAGGTCAAGTCCCAGGGTCGGCAGAATGAATTCACTGTTGGATCCTTGAGCAACTCCCTTAACCCCATTTGCTCCAGGGACTGATCCTGCATTCTGATCCAATAAAATATGTATAATTAACTGATAGTTCTGCTTGTAACAAGGAGCCTTGACTGTACTCGCTAGTGGAGAGTGGGTTGTGGAGAGTCTGTTTACAGGGGTGATCTAGGCTTAGAGGTTGATGACAGAAGGTGCGAGCAGAAAGAGTCCAGGGATGTGTGGGATTTATAACTCAAGAATTATTCTTATCTAATAATTTTCCATCTAAACAGGTGAATGATGTCAAAATGAAAACTGAAAATTCAAACAAAGCCTATGTCCCATTTAGCAGCCATCTCTGTTCATTAATTCTGTTAAACTTTATAAACAGAGAATGCACAGATAAAATCTATACTGCCAGAGACACTAGAAAAAAAAACTATACATTATTTTTTGCATGCCCCATTCACAAAGTAATTACCTTTTAAATAAACTGCGGCAGGTATAACCCACACGAAACCTCCCAGCACAGTTGGGTATTCCCCTACAAATTTTTTTCGTATTACCAGAAACCCCCCTTAACGCTTTCATAATGGGTTTACCCAATTTCCTTTGTTCAAAACCACAAGTGACAATTTATTAATCAATTACCCTAAGAGGTGTTTGCTGCGCAACTCAAATATTAATAAATTTAAATTGAACTACAAATAAATAAAAGTGTTGTTATAAACTTAAACAGGACACCATCATATTCACCCAACATACAGCAATATCACTGTACTTTATATACAATTTGGATGGGGAATGCTGTAACCTCAGGGGTGGCATCACACTGCTATGTTCCATCTACAGTCAGTAAAACTGTAACCTGTAACTTATGATCGTGGTCATAAGTTTTCTATTCATGTAGTTAAGCATTAGTAATGTATATGTGCAACCACCAGTTTAACAGTTGTCTCCTGTCCCCAGTGGCGCTAAGAGCCGGCCCTATCTGACAGTAGATCAGCTGACCGACTTCATAAACAACAAGCAGCGGGATCCGCGGCTTAACGAGATCCTGTACCCGCCGCTGAAGGCTGAGCAGGTGCAGCTGCTCATTGAGAAGTACGAGCCCAACGTCAGCATGGCCAGCAAAGGTCAGTGCATCGCCTGCTCCCATCTGCAGGAATGTGTGACACCCGCTAGGATGCTTCCTCCCCTGGTGAAGTCACAGGATGTGCATAACTCATATGCATTATTGACATAAATCTGCATTTTTTCTTGTAAGGTTTAAATTTTTAAATACAAATATGCACAGCTTTATATGTAAATAGATACACCAGCATGATTTATTATTGAAGTAAGAAATTTTATTTTGCTAGACAACTAACAATAACTTTGATGTTCATTAAATCCTCTGTATAATTGTTGTGTTTTTTTATTAGATTTGAATTGTAATCCTTAAGGATTGCATGCATTTTTCCCTACACATCTTTTTTTCTGTATGTTATAAAGCTTTTTGCACGCTCATGAATACTCTAGCCAGGTTGATTTAATGTTAACTGCCTCTCAGGGATTAAAGTGAGTGACTACAGTGCAGTCATGAGTATTTTGTGAGTTCTTTCCAAGGTCTCAGTAAGTAGTCTTTTCCTGCTTTCTGTTTATATTAAAAGAAGGCAAAGTAGCTATTGTCTTTTTTATTATTTATTGTTTTGCTAATTGACTGAGGATGGAAACTTCAGCAAAATGGAAAACAGCACCCATGGTTTTACCACTGGTTTATACATTAGAAGCCCATTCCAATTAATCTAGAATTTCTGTAAATTATAATCCTGTGTGTTGGAAATTTTGCCAGAACCATTTGCAGAAACAGGCTAGTTTGAATCCTTATAGTGTGCAAGGGCACGGGCAGTATGTAGCTCAGGAGGTTAGGAATGTGTGTCCAGGATGTCATGAGTTTGAATCCTATGGCTGGCAGAGTAATCACATTACTGCTGGGCCCTTGAGAAAGGCCTTTAATTAACCTCAACTGCTCCAGGTGCACTGGATGCTTTCTGATCTCAAGCTGTCCTCACTTGTACATCACTTTGGACAAAAGTGTTTGCTAAGTAAAGGGAATGAGCAACTAGCAGTTAATGTTTTTTCCTGTTTAAAGAGAAGGTTAAAAACCAAACACAAAAGTGTTTGCTAAGTAAAGGGAATGAGCAACTAGCAGTTAATGTTTTTTGCTGTTTAAAGAGAAGGTTAAAAACCATTTTCTGTATATATATTGAATTTTCAGTTCATGGTGTAACATGGTGGTTCAGTAGGTAAATTGGCTTGGTTTTCTATACCTCTCACTCATGCTCTGGATTCTAAAGGATTCTGCAGCAGAGTGACAGCCACCAGGCGCCTCAGCCAATCAGGTGTCTTTAGGTGCTTCCGAGTTTTATGCGTTATTCACGCCACGCCCTCACCGGCACCAGGGTTCCTGTTATATCAGCATCTGCTGCTGGGATGGTCAGTAGCGTCATTTCCATTGGCTAGAGTTCGCATTTTCAAGATGCAAACTGAAAAACCATTAATGGAAACATTAAAAAAAACTCAGATTTTGAAATTTAATTTACATTCATTTGTAGTGGGTTTTGTGCCGAGTTGAAAAAAGTGTTTGGTGAAGCTACAATGGAAACAGAATTTGCGAAGTAGTAGATACGCAGGACATGGTGATTAGTTCGTCTGGAGCTACTAAATCATGAAAAGCCCACTTGACATTAAAGTACGACACATGGATCTTAATCTCACGGGATGATAAATGGCAGTTATTATTCGCATGACATGCATTAACACACCCTATTCGTAATTTTACTTTGTCAACAAAACTTTAATGGAAACACAGCTTGTGGTTTGTTTCTGTGAGCAATCTGGCTTCCCAGAGTGCCTTGCTTTTCAGCAGTGCCTATGTTGAGGGTGTGAGTAGCCATTCTGCAAATATATAAGGTGACCCTTTCGTGACATTTTAATGTGTCCCTCGCCCAGGTCGTTACAGGTCAAAAGTCTGGTTGTTACAAAACGCTGGTGTTAATTAGGTTGGAAGTACTTTCGAGAACACATTAATTAGTAAGATACGTGTGGGGGGACTTGGTAAAGGCATTTTTCCAGTCTTTCAAGGTGCACTAATCTAGTGGACACATGTAAACATGCAGGCTGCCCCATAAACAGGGTGAATTTTATAAGAACCAGATAGATAAAATCAAGATCTTCCACACTCCAGGTGGATCTCTTGGAAAATCTAATAGTTTTATTGTGTGGAAAAATTTTGGGCTCCAACAGTTATCCATCTGTCGAATTGCTAACAACTCAATCTGGTCAGGGCCATCACAGGGCACATACACTCACATATGGTAATGGCTGTCTAGGTTTCACTGTCCCTTGTAAGCTCACTGAGGATGTTTCCATTTCCCACCCCTCTGCAGGACAGATATCAGTGGAGGGCTTCGCCAGGTACCTGAGTGGGGAGGAGAACAGCGTGATCCCACCCGAGAAGCTGGACAAGAGTGAGGACATGACACATCCCCTCTCCCACTACTTCATCAACTCCTCCCACAACACCTACCTGTCAGGTGAACTTCATTTTCTCAAGTTTCTTATGCCATGAATTGCGATTGTATCATAGTGTTTAATTTCCAATTACTGTTACGTTGCACTGTCTGATCCTGTAAATACTCATGAGCAAGATACCTGGAATGGGTCTTCAAACTGAATTTCAGTATTGATTATAACAGAATGTGCCATTTAGATTCAGTCATGCAGAGAATGGGATCTTTTCACGTGATGTACACACATGGTGTTAATTTTAATTACAATATTTTAGCTGATTAGGTTGTGAAAATTGCTATTTAACAGAAGGAAGAGTGAATTAAAAAGAACTTACTAATTTTCTACTGCATGGGAGTACAGTGATCCCTCACTATATCACGCTTCGATTTTCACGGCTTCACTGTATCGCGGATTTTATATGCAAGCATATCTATATATATATCGCAGATTTTTTGCTGGTTCGCCTATTTCTGTGGACAGTGGGTCTTTTTATTTCTGATACATGCTTCCTCAGTTAGTTTGCCCTGTTTATTTCACCGACCAAAATCAGCTGAGAATGTAAACATTACCAGAATGCAAATGGCGCATGACTGCAGTGTTCGTATTTTAGAAATATG
>JAAGVU020000039.1:15624493-15650364 GCA_011763525.2 Mormyrus iriodes
AAACTCCAAATGCAGAGAGAATGGGAGAACATACAAAAACGCCATATACAGAGAGACAAGGAGAACACGTAAACTCCGCATGCAGAGAGAATGGGAGAACACGCAAATGCCACACGCAGAGAGACAGGGAGAACACGCAGACTCCACACACAGAGAGACAGGGAGAACACGCAAACTCCACATGCAGAGCTGAAGGTGAGAATCGAACCCAGAGCCCCTGAAGCTGTTGGCCACAGTCCTAACAGGGACACAGCTCCACTTCTGTTTAGCAGGATTACTTTTTGGAATATTTTTTTTTGAAAATGCACATTATTGTTTTCAGTTATCATTCATATTGAACCATTTGTTTTTCAAGCCACTTACGCTTAAGATCACTTTTATTTGAACTCATGAAACAGTGTGTCTTTCCTCGTTTCTCCCACTCTGACGCACTAAGGGCTGTAACGGGGCGAGTGGGGGGTATGATTCATTCACAATGTGCCTTTGACTTGGTGCCTGTGTGACACATTGAGGGTTTATTCTGCGTAAGGTCATTAATGATCAGCGTCGCTGCCCGGCTTCCAGTTCCCTGGCTTGTGACTGCTGAATGACCGTGTGGAGGGGACCATGGAGGAGGTGATACTGTGAACTCCCTGCCCTGTGGTGTCTGTGGTTCAGCGTTTACTCCCTGATGTCTGGACAGGCAGCACAAATACTTTGTCCTTTTAATTCATTTTTAAACAAAACTGCTTCTCCTTGTCTGCTTGAATAACGCCTTTAATAAAATGATTATAGCTGGCAGAAGCACGCGGCTCGCACTGAACTTAGCTTTTTTTTTTTGGCTTTCCGGCAGCTGACTAGAGGAATTGCTCAGGTACAGGGGTATTAAAAAATCATCAAGTCTGAGTGTCAGCACGAGACTGTGGGTGTGTGCGTGTGTGTTTCCATGTCTGGATGCTTCTTCCTGGATGTCTATGTCTGCAGACTGTTACAAATGAGATAAGTCTCAGAATTCAGTAATGAAAATTATTGACAACTGTGATAATTAAAGGGAACACAGGTCCTGTTAAGCTGGAGGTTTCATTTTTTTCCCTGGCAAATGAATGTGAGTCGCCCCCCATTTCCCTGCCCTCGCCAGCCCCGCAGACACCCATTAGCAACCCGCAGCCCATTCTCCACCCTCATATACTCTTAGTGGCTGGATGGAATCCACCCCTCCTCCAATGTAATCTTTGTGAAAATTAGGCACTCATCTGTGATGCTTTGAACTGAAGTTATTAGTGAGTGGTGGGGCGGGGGGCAGGTTATTGATCTCAAAGCCCAGACTTCAATAACCCAGCAGGCTTTCCGGGGGGCGGTAATGACGTCAGCAACGCTGTTTAGCTTCATAACGTAATGTTTGTCCAGCAGGCTGGCATAGAAGCAGCACCTCTTGATATTAAACCTGTTGTGCAGTCTGCAGTGTTTTACTTGCCACCTTTGCTGGGATGCTGTGCGACTCACGGCGTGGCATCTTGACGGCTATCGAGCGTGAGAGAGAGGTGCCTCATCAGCCATCCCAAGGCCCTGAGAGATGACCTTCACTGATGTATGCATGTGACACATCCAGTCCACTGTGACACCACCTCATGCGTTTGAACACCAGAAGTCACGCTATCCCAAATCACCGATGGGGCTTATCAGGAAGACCCACTGTTCATGTGAGACTGAATGGGTTTTTATATGAACCCTCCCTCCCCAAGCATCGTCTGGTCCGTATCTTGAGGAAGACAGCCAGCTTTTGGACAGCATGATTAATCGAGGCTACGCGTTTAACTAGTCTCACGGCATGTGAGAGTGGTTTCACTCTTAATCAAGACAGGTGGCAGTGTGTAGCTTAGCAGATTAAGCCTCTGTGCCTGTGATCCAATGGTCACCTGTTCAAATGCAATGCTCTAAATCAATGTTTCCCAATCCAGTCCTCAGGGACCCACAGTCAGTCTGTTTTTTTGCTCACTCCCAGCCTCCTACCAGGAGCTGGGAGTGAGCAAAAATGTGGACTATCTGGCAGGGAGCTGTGAGGGAGCAAAAACGTGGACCAGCTGTTGGTCCCCAAGGACCGGATTGGGAAAAACTGCACTAAACAGCTGAACCTGCACTCACATCCCAAGCTTCACTCTCATCTCTATATATGTGTCTTAAAAGAGATAAATGGGATATAGCAGAAAGCACGTTCTAATGTATCTGTACTCACACTTCATTTCAACGATTCTTGAAACATCATTTCAAGAATCATGAGTCTTTAAGGTATTCTGAATATTCCGGGTGACAGGATCTTACGGTTCCTCATTGATAAAGTTTAGATATGCATTGAATGCTTCCACTCTAGAGTTCCTTCTCACTTACCTGCCTGGAGACTGGAGAGCACCACATGGGCAGGATCTGTACACCACAAGCTCTAACTGCTTTGGTCTTAGAGTATATAATACAAATGAGAGGAGACTATTCAGCCCATCTAGCTCAACTGGGGAGAATTCAACTAATAGCTTAAAGTTGTTAAAATCTTGTCTAGTGCTGATTTAATGGAACACAAGGTTTTAGCTTATACTACACTAACAGGAAGACTTTTCCATACTCTAACTTGTAGTTGAACTAATATTGAAGTAACTATTTGGTTGAACAGCATCCAGACCTGTTAGAATCTTATATACCTGGATCATGTCCCCCCTTAGTCTCCGTTGCTGGAGGCTGAACAGATTCAGCTCTGCTAACCTGTCTTCATAAGACATTCCTCTAAGACCAGGAATCATTCTTGTAGCCCTGCGTTGGACCCTTTCTAAGGCAGCAATGTCCTTTTTAAAGTAAGGTGATCAAACCTGCAAACAGTATTCTAGGTGGGGTCTTACCAAGGAATTATATAATCTTAGCATCACCTCCCTTGACTTAAACTCCACAAGCCTACAGATTTAACGCAACATCCTATTGGCCTTTTTATTGCTTCCCCACACTGGCGAGAACGGGACATGGAAGCATCAACATACACACCAAGGTCTTTCTCAGAATCAGCTTCCTTTATTTCAGTGGAACCCATAAAATATCTATACTTTATATTTCTGCTCCCTGCATGGATTATCTTACATTTGTCTATATTAAATTTCATCTGCCAGGTATCAGCCCAGTTGCTAATTAAATCCAGATCCTGCTGTAGCCTCTGTGCCGCCAGTTCAGTATCTGCTACACCGCCCACCTTGGTGCCGTCTGCAAATTTAACCAGTTTACTGTATGTATTGGTGTCAATATCATTTATGTTAATTAGGAATAACAGTGGTCCTAAAATTGAACCCTGCGGTACCCCACTATGAACGCAGGGCCACTGAGACATTGTGCCTCTAATAACTGTCCGCTGCTTCCTGTCTGTTAACCCATTTTCAATCCAAGTTGCTACTGTTCCTAAAATCCCTGCTGCTTTTATCTTAAGTAGGAAATGTTTGTGGGGATCAACGGCCTTCTGAAAATCTAAGTAGATTACATTGTAGGCCTTTCTATGATCAATTTCCCTTGTAGCTTCCTCAAAGAACCTAAACAAATTTGTTAAACAGGATCTACCTCTCCTAAATCCATGTTGGCTATCCCTCAGAATGTTATTTAAATCCAGGTAATCTACTATTTTTGCTTGGATTATAGCTTCCATTACTTTTCCAGTTACACTAGTTAAACTAATTGACCTATAGCTTGAGGGATTACTTTCCCCTTCTTTGAATATTATTATTATATTAGCAGGCTTCCTATCAGAAGGTACTACACCAGCAGATAAGAATTTCTGAAATAGCAAAATTAAAGGTCAACAAATAATATGCCTTATCTTTTGAAACTGTAGGTAAAATGCCATCAGGGCCCTGCGATGTATTTATTCTGATCTTAGCTAAGCCTTGCAGCACATCAGCTTCAGTTATGTATATAATGGTCAAAGACAATGCCAGATTAGGAATAAGAGTGGGATTGTTACTCATGTCCTCTACAGTGAATACCCGTGCAAAACAATCATTAAAGTCATTAGCTATATCGATTTCTTTTTCACTTATAAGACCCTTGCTATTCTGCAGATAGGTTACTTCAGCTTTTAGAGCTCTTTTGGAGTTAAAATTTGGAAGAAACTTTTAATGTTTTCCTTAGCCTGTAATGCAGCCTTCATTTCAGCATTCCTCTTAGCAAGCAATCATTAGTTATTTTCCATTATTGGAACAGAGCCGTTTTCCTCCTGACTTTATTCTTCGTTTCAGTAGTAAACCACCTTGGTTACAGATTCCTAGATTTAGTTTTGCTGGAAACAGCTATGAAGTCCCCTTACATAACTGTGTACACCCCTGATAAATGAAACCTCAACTACCACAACCTCCCTCTTCCTGGGGGGAGGGGGCTCCTTGGTGCCCAAGGGCCCATCTGCCTCCCCAGTCTCTTCCATCTCTAAAGGTGGAGGCCCCTGAAAGTGGTTTGACACAGTCAGTTGAGGTTATGCCGCCTCTGTATAGTGTGTAACGCCCTTTCTTTTGTCTATGACCTACAGTCACGCAGCTTTCTCAAGCTGTCTGTACTTCATTCTCACTTGTAGCGTACACATTATCTCCTTAAACTCAGTATTTTGTTGAATGAGAGCCAGTTGCTCTTCAAGGTCACAAACCTTGACCATAAGTGAGTTCACCAGCTGACATCGCTCGCAGATGAAGTCCAACTGGATGCAAGCATCCAGAAGGGCAAACATCTTGCAAACACAACATGGAGCTGGCCCCGTAATTATCTCACTATGACCCCGACCCTCCGTCCCAGCCCAGTATATATAGCACAATACATATACTTTTAGTTGATTTAATTAACTTATACTTAATACAATTACATGCTATGTAAAATAAAATAGCAAGTGGATAACTGCTGTTTCAACCTGTCTGTAGACTTATTATTAAGTTACTATACCCTTACTTAACAATAAGTTAGTGGATAAACCTGGGCCCTAGACTTACATGGGAACTTGAACTTGATTATTTAAGATGAATGGGTCAGAGAAAAAAAACACCTTTAAAATAAACCTTTAAAATGACCAAATTGGCTTTTACTCATCAGAGAATAACTTCCAACAGAAGCGATTAAATAAATGAAATGAAAGTGAAACAAATTTGCTCTTGGAGGGCCAAAAAACCCTCCCACAGCAGGTTACTGCCGGAGTGGGAAAAAAAACGGCAAATGACTTCCTGGCCCCAGCTGGGCCCTCTGTCACATGCTGACCAAGCAAAGCTCAGGAGCAACTGTCCTTTTCCAGTGCTATTTAATGTTACCGGCGTTAGGCAGTATTACCCCGTGGGTGTTCTAGGCAAAATTACGCAGACAGGAAAACGCTGCTCACGTGACATTTGCAGCTGCAGCTCACACTCGGTAATACTCACACTGCTAATTAACAAGGACGGACAAGCACTCAGGCAGAATGAGAAAAAAAGCCACACACGCAAAATGGACTGACTCACAAGCACACAAATAAAATCCCAATCAATCTCAAACAATCACTTCAACGCATGCACAACAAGTGGTTCAAGACTCTCTCTCAGTGCAGCAATCCCAGTAGTCTCCATGCTCTGACATCAGTCCAAAAGGTGTTTTTATGATAGTTCTGTGCACCCGTACAACAGAAAACCACAGTTTATCCTGATTTAGTAGCATATTTCTTACCTTCCAACAACCTGTTGTGTCACCCTAAGTCCCCAAATTAGGGTTAGCCAGCTGCAGTTAGGGTTAGAAAAGTTATGGCTTTTGTATGCATGAAAAGCTGTTTTTATGATTGCTTTGGGCCCCCGCATAATGGAAAATCACAATTTGTTACAGTTTAATAGCCTATTTCTTACTGTACAACAAACTGTTGTGTCTCAGTAAGTCCCCAAATTATGGTTAGCTATTTCAAGCTAGGGTTAGAGTTAGAAAAGTTAAGACTTTTTTTAGTCTTAGTAAGTTAAGACCACAGTTTATCTGAACTTGATAGCCTATTTCTTATTTTACAGCAACCTGTCGTGTCACCCTAAGTCACCAAATTTGGGTTAGCCAGCTGCAGCTAAGGTTAGTATTAGAAATGTTATGGCTTTTACATACATCAGAAGGTGTTTTTCTGATAGTTCTGGGCCCCCTGTAATCGGAAACCACAGTTTAGCTCAATTTAGTAACATGTTTCTTACTTTCCAACTGCCTGTTAAGTCACCGTAAGTCCCTAAGTTAGGGTTAGCCAACAATAGCAAGTTAGGGTTAGAAAAGTTATGGCTTTTACATACGTCAAACGGTGTTTTCTGATAGTTCTGATCACCTGGATAAGAGGAAACCGCAGTTTATCTTGATTTTATAGTATATTTTATACTTTTCAACCACCTGTTGTGTCACCCTAAGCCCCCAAATTAGGGTCAGCCAGCTGAAGCTAGGGTTAGCGTTACATAGGCCATGGATGTTTCTGATATCAAAAATATCTTTTCCTGATAGTTCTGGACCCCCATGTAGCGGGAATTCACAGTTTAGCTCAATGTAATAGCATATTTCTTACTTTCCAAAACCTGTTGTGTCACCCAAGCCCCAAAATTAGGTTTAGCCAGCTGAAGTTATGGTCATGGTTACACGTCTTCTGCCTTTTACATACATCAAGAGGTGTCTTCATGATAGTTCTGGTGTCCCGAATAACAGTAAACCAAAGTTTATCTCGATTTAATAGCACATTTCTTACTTTTCCACAGCCTGTTGTGTTCTTCACTGTGACCTGCAGCCTTTTGTTAGCGGAGGAGACCTTCGTCATAGACCCCCATCACTGTAGCACTCAAGCAAATACTCTCTGGTACCAATGAGATACAAACCACATTTCCTTTCATTGCCCCCCGCAGGCTGGCTAATGGCAGCTTCATAATGACAATTGATTTTCCTGTCACCCTAGATCTGCTGTATCTATCACATGCATCCTTTTGGGGTATGTCTTGATATTCTCCCACATGTAAATTTATCACTTGATATTTAAGGCCTGTAATTTGATTTTCTCTTTTTGCTCGGTGTCCATTACCTTCCGGGCGCGCTCTCTTGAAATACATTTCAGTTCCCCAAAAGTAACCTCTCCGGAACTTGACGTAGTTACTCCAAAACAGCTGGCTGCCTTTCTGCTGTTTTCCACACCTACCCTCCCTGCCTGCCTTTCTGAAAATGTCCCCTGGCTGTGTCTCAGGACAGTGTTTGAGCTCATTCTCTTCAAATATTTTAACAATGAAAAGTAAAAGCACACTAATTGGCAAGTCTTATGCCATTTTGTATAAACTCAAGTCCCATAAACTTATATTAGATATACATGAGGCTTCAGTCCACTCCCATACTCCACCCACATGAGAAGCACCTACTCCTGCCCCTCCCCTCACAGTGAAACATTTGTCATTTTAATAGACTTCCCCCCCACGACACATTTCAGTTCCTATTGAGGATCAGAGGTGCAAAGTGTTTCTGTACGCATGATATCCGTCACCTGATGCACTGAGATGTTCTGGTTGGGCCTGTACCTCATTTCCAGTTTTCCTTTTCTCCTGATATTTTGATGGATTTCCCGGATCTATTTGTGTGTCCGTGCTGCTCTGGCATGAGCTGCTACACTTCTTACCAGAGGACACGTTTGCTGCCTTTGGCTTACTAAGTCAGTTCTGGAAAAAGTGCCATGAGATGGTTTTATTGTACATGGTGTCAGGCTTTAGCTTCCCGGCTTCCGGCTTTCTCTTCAGTCTTTTCAGATATCTCCCTTCTTTGCTGTTCAGCTCAGTGGTACCTGAAATCCACAGTCTTCTTTTTTCTAAGATAGGCTTCCCCCCTCCTTCACATCATCGTCTTTTGGATGATGAATAACCATTCGCTTCAGCTCCAGCTCTATTCTGCCAGGACTGTCTTTCTGCCTCCCACCGTGTGAAGATGTGTCAAATCTACCCAAAGGAAAAATAAATTGTGGTTCTCAGGATTCCATATAGATGCGCATTTTTTTTGGATGTTCTCATCAGAATGAATCTTGAATGTAGTTCAATCAAAATAACGTCTCTCTCTCCCTCGTAGGCTGGAGTCCCATTATATCTCCACTTAAAGTACCTCAGGATGATGAAGATCATATTTTTATGGTCTCAGCTTTTACTGATGCGTCTGAATTTCTCCACCAAAAGTCTGAGGCTATTTCAGCCCCGAGATACGAATGAGAGACCTTTAACTTCTTCTGAGACACTTAAACAGTGACCGTGAGCTCTTAATGGTTTTATGTTTCCTGATTTGGAATGCTTTGCTGTTCCATCTCCTTGAGGATTTTAATGCTTATTGATATGTTTTATTAATCTCTATCCTTGTCGGTATTTATGTACTGGACAAGATCTGTTTCTTAAATGCTCTTTGTAATTTACGTTACAGATGGCAAGTTCTCGTGTCTGGTTTGACTGCTTGAAACGTGGCGTATTGCTGGTATTTTCAGGGATGTGTCTGAGACTGTTGAAAGCATTGTTCCTTGCAGCATGTTGTCAGAGAATTCTGGATGTTTCTTTGAGCTTCTGGTAACATCTGCTTTTTTTTTTTTTTAAGTTTTCAGTACTCTAAGTACTTCATGCAATTTGTTTGGCTAATCCATTATGCAGTACAGCTCTGCAAAGCAATAGCTTCTTTAATGAACATTGGGAGTGCTAGTGTAATGTGTGTGGTAAAGTATATTACAGCCAGATAAAGGAACTCAACTCTTCAGCCCATCCCCAGAGTTCGTCACTCAACCTGTTACTGGTTTGTTATGGACTTCCGGTGTTTTTCTGGTCTCATAAATGTAACCATCGCTGGAAAATTATGCTTTCTCTTTTTTCCCAGTTTGAAAAGCTTTGTTTGTTTACCGGGAAACTTGGGGCTGCTTGTTAATGGAAGGTGTTTCCTCCTTTTCTACAGGTTTTAGTGGCTGTTAGTTTCCAGGGAAATTTTCTGCAGTGTTATGAAAAATATTAGTTTGCACCATATCTGAGTGTATCCTCCTCTAGTTTCTTATGACAGATATTTATTTGCCCCTGGTAGTGCTCTATCAAAGGGTGTGTGACTTCACAATCTAAGCAGCCAGCTTCTCTCTCCCAAGTGGCTTCCTTTCCTTTTCATGTTAATAATGTTCATAATAGAGAAGGAAGGCTGCAATTAAACCTGTGAAGTTGTTCAATTCGCATGGGTGTTTTAGAGTGTTCGATTTGTCCCAAAGTAGTTTGAACGTGGGTTTTCGCTTCAGGAATCTCAGAATCAGCTGTGATCTATTCAGAGAAGGACAAAATAGGCTTTTTATAGTTTCTTCTTCTGTCCATTTGTTAGTAGTTCTACGTTACACAGGCATAAACAGCACTCCAGATGGTCCGTCAAGAGTCTGAAATGGTTAAAAGTGGGTCTGCAAAAAGCCATTTTTTGTGTTGTTTGTCAGATGCCGTGCATCACTTCCAGTAAGACACAGACAGTAGCCTTCACCTAATAAGTCCTGGGAGTGCAGTTCATATATATGAATTTTTAAATCATGATTTGGGCATCAGCGATCAAAACTGGTCAGTATTTAGTTCCCTATGCGTTGATACATTCGCTGTGTTATTTGAGTCTCCTTGAAGATACAGACGACTTTGATGAGTGGAGAAATGTCACTGACGTCTCTGGCATTACCCTTCCAGGAGAAGTTGAAGCAGAAAGTGAAGATGATGATGACGACGATGACGACTGTAAGAAGTCATCTATGGATGAGGTAGCAAGCCTGTATCTCCCAGTGCAGTCCTAATGCAAAAAAGAGGGACATAACAGCGTGTTTGCTTTAAAGCAGGCTTAAGCAGGAAGGAATCTTTAAGTATTTTAAACGTTGATTTTATGATGATAATTAATTTCTAAGTTTGATATGTGTAATGTTCTATGATGTAACCTTTTATCAAGGGGCAGTTGATTTTCTTTCTATTTTTTCCCCCAGTGTAGCAATTCGAAAGCCACCCGAATTCTTAAGTCAAGATTGCCCCCTGGTGTACAGTATAAGAATTACACCCATCTATTTACACGTTATATTTTTGCTGATTAAATTTTTTTTGCATTTAAATATTGATTGCAAATGTAATCAGTTGTCCTTCTCTGTCTTTGTGCTAATGGTCCAGGGAACAGCAGGAAGTGAAGCTTTTGCTACAGAGGAAATGTCCAACCTGGTCAACTATGTCCAGCCTGTCAAATTCTACTCATTTGAAGCTTCAAAAAGTAATCCCACTCTCTAAAAATCAGACACATAGCTCTTTTAGAAAACATATTTGATCATTTATGTACTTATTTTTCTCTTTCAGAAAGCAATAAGAGTTATCAGATGTCTTCTTTTGTGGAAACTAAGGCTCTAGAACAGCTTACAAAATCACCTGTGGAGTTTGTAGAGTATCCTTTTACTGTCCTCCAGTATGCTTCCAGAGCAAACTTTGAATTACTGATGACCTGTAAAGTAACAGACAAGAATGGATGGATGGATGGATGTATTGACTCGGTTCACCAATTGAGGAAATTATCAGAGCCTAGATTCAATATAAGACCTGTTGACTTACATGACTGTGGCACATAACATTCCAGTTAGCATGGAGGGAAGCTCTTTCCCTAGATCTGCTGGTCATTGAAAGCTGCTTGGAAGACTTCCTTGACAAAGCCTCACTAGGTATAACAAGCTTCAGCTCAGCCGAATCTATCCCAAGGGCACCAGGGTGGACTCCTCGAACTACATGCCCCAGGTGTTCTGGAATGCGGGCTGTCAGCTGGTGGCACTGAACTTCCAAACAATAGGTGAGTCTGACTGGTCGCTGTGTCTGCACTTTGTCCCCATGCCTGATGCTCTGATTCATACAGACTGACAGAGGGACTATAACTAAGTACAGCCCAGCAGTATATCAGTGTGTTTTCACTGATCAACCAGAGTGTTAATGCTTGCAGCTAGGGGGTGAGTCCAGGGATGGGTATGTTGTTTCTATGGCCTCACTCAAAAAGTCACTTGGGGTCCCCTGCCCCCCCTCAGATGTTTCAACAACTAAATAAGTAGCTAGCAAGTAGAGTCAGAAGATTGAGATAGCTAGCTGGTTTGCAAAACATTCTGCTTCAACATCTCATAAATAAGGTTTTTTTTTTCATGTTGAATATAGTGGGTTTTTTGCTCAAACCTTAGAATCCTCATGCAAATGTGTGGTTTGAGTGGTGGTAAACAGCTCTACTGGCTGAGTCTGTAAGCCCTTCAGGAGATGACCTTCCAACCCACAACAAATAAGTGGGTTCTGATATTAGACCAGCAATCCCAGGTGTTACCACTCACCTCATGGAGTATGATGTGAATATGGGGATGGCGGTAGATCTGAAGAAGTACCTGTCTCTTTGCAGACCTCCCCATGCAGTTAAACCAGGGCATGTTCGAGTACAATGGGAAGATCGGGTACCGGCTCAAGCCCGAGTTCATGAGGAGGCCGGATAAGAACTTTGACCCATTTACAGAGGTCACCGTTGATGGGATTGTAGCCAATACTCTGTCTGTGAAGGTGAGTCTCCTTCCTCATGTGGTTTCTGAGCTCAGGATAAGTGGTTGGAAGATGGATGAATGCATGGATGGTTGTTATGGTGTGAAATGGGCTTCTGTAGTCAGAAATATATGACGGAAAACATATGTGAGCATATAAGGAGGATTTGTGGAGAACACAGGCTTTCAGACATCCAGTGTTTGCAGAAATTGAACAGAGCTGATTTCAACTGTACAGATCATATCTGGACAATTCTTGTCAGACAAGAAGGTTGGCACATACGTGGAGATAGAAATGTTCGGACTTCCCGTTGACACAAAGAGGAAAGCATTCAAGACAAAAACATCACAGGGCAACGCAGTGAACCCCGTGTGGGAGGAGGAGGCCATAGTGTTTAAGAAGGTGAGTGCACTCTGAACTCATTACTCACAACCTCCCTGCATTTCTCTGTCCAGTCACTACAGTGTATGTTCTTCAAACAGGCCCGTCATCTCAATTCTGGGCAACTTGTAATTGGGAGCTGTATATGGTTTAGTAGGGTAGGACTTCATGCCCATGATCAGAAGGTTGGTGGTTTCAATCTCCTGGTTAGCAGAGTGATTTCTCTATTGGATTTTTAAATGAGGCCCTTAACCCCAATTGCTCCAGGGACTGGCTGACCTTACTTTCTCGTTTGTACGTCACTGTGGATAAGACCATCTGCTAAATAAAGAAAAATGTAAATCTAGTTCATCGTCATCATAGGAGGAAATATTTAAGTGACGTCCATTAACCTACTGTGAAGAGTTTGATGGTTAAGTGCATACTCCCTTAGGTGGTGCTCCCCACTCTGGCATCACTGAGAATAGCCGTGTTTGAGGAAAGTGGGAAGTTCATCGGCCACCGCATCATCCCTGCATCCGCCATCCGTCCAGGTAGGACTAAGGTGCTAGACAGTGGCCATTCTGCAGCGGAGTTTAGTGACCTCCTGACCATTGACCCTGATAATTGAGGTCACATGACTGGCTTCTAATTGACTGTACTTCCTCTAATCGCAGGTTATCGCTACATTGGCCTCCGAAATGAGAAGAGCCAGTCGCTCCTATTACCGGCCCTTTTCGTTTACATTGAAGTCAAGGACTATGTCCCTGACACCTTTGCAGGTAATATTCACGATTCTGACTTCCTTTAATTTGTACGTGAACCTGTTGATATCACAATATGTACACGTAGCTTACCTTACTATTTGGCTTTTGATGAAAACATCTCCTTGAAACTGTGCTCATTGGATTTAATATAGTGAACTTTTCATTTATTATGAAATATTTTTGGTTAATATAAATAATGTAATTAATCGTCATTACCATTGCTGTGTCTTCTTGTACTCTGATTACCTTCTAAGGCATTTTACATTGCATGTTTCATTGATAGCTGTCTTTCAATGCATTGCCTCGTAAATCATGCAGATGGCTTGGGTCACTCGTGTATGTATTGTGGTCACTTTATGAGCAGACGTGATCGAGGCACTATCCAATCCAATCAAATATGTCAACCTGATGGAGCAGAGAGCCAAACAGTTAGCAGCTCTGACTCTGGAGGAGGAAGAGGAGGAGGATGAAGGGAAGGAGGTGGGCATTTCCTATTGTTTCAAATAGCAGCCATCACTGTCAGGAAAATACAGAGTCTTGCTCACATCCTGCAAAATTGCAATGGAAATTATTGTAAAAAAGTTAAATCAATATCCTCGTGGTTTTCCATTAATAGCTGTTGCCACGGGAGCTAAAGTAGTGTGGTGCATTATGGGAGTTTTTACAACCATTAAAGGTGTTCCGTTGGACATGTCAGACCTAGGTGAGTCTGATGTTTCACTCGTGAATGATTCTGAGAGTTGTTTTCCAGTTTTAATAAATGTAATACCATCATTACTTTATAAATATTTATTACAAGTCTGAGTTACGAGGTTTATACTTAAGTGGTAATGATTTCATTAGAGTTTAAATGTGATCATACACATTAGTAATTCATTGAATTGATTTTTTCCTGTTTCAATTTATATGACAGCTCTTATGAAAGCTTTTTAAAAGACATCACTGTTGTTGTTATTAATAGATCCATTCTGGGCCATTTGTGAAATCTAAAAATAAAATAAACTGTAGTGCGTGTCCCCAGTCAGTATATTTTGCTGTATTTCACTAATTAGACTGACCTCACAGACAGACTGACGCACTCTCTCTCTCTCTCTCTCTCTCTCTCTCTCTCTCTCACACACACACACACACACACACTTACATGTTTGCTTTGCCCTTGTGCTGCACATGCTGCTTTTTATGGACATAATCAGGCAGAAAACATTATTTTTGGTTCCTGTCAGTTTATTGGGTCATTTGCAGCAGAATCGTGTTATGTAACTGATACACATGGGTGGGTACTTTAATTCAAAATTGCCCTCATGCAAGTGCTCTGCTTAAATTATTTCCATTATCGATGGTGTAATTTCATTGTTGCTATTTATTAAACCAAAGTCACTGCTTACGTCCGTATGGATAGTCTCCGAGGCCCAGTCCTCTATCATAATAGGATTCTATTTTCAATCGGGATCGAGGAATACATCTTAATATGTGACCCAAATATGCACACAGGCAGACATGCAGGCATGATGGTGTTTTTTACTGTAGCTTTGCTTAATTGATTAAAAGTAACTTTGTTTAATCTTGAAAGTTTTGGTAATTATGACTCTCCTACAGTTATATCAGCCTGCCTTTTGGAGTTATGGCAGCGATAGCAACCGTCTGGAAGCTGATTTTGATTCAGCGTCTTCCTCCATTACTGTAGATTAAATTATCTGTATTTATTCTGACAGGTCAGACAGGTCAGTGTGGGTAATGGAGCGTGACAAGCCACAAGACGCATGAACACAGCCTCTAAAATGAGCGCAATGAACACCATCAGTACATAAAAAGCTAAGCGTGGAGTGCCTGTGTGAAATATTGAAATACAGACATGATTGGCTGCCTGTTTTTTTGATTTTATGGTCTGTTCTCATGATGGATTGGCACTGATTTATGTTTATTTGTGTATTAACGTTCATGTTGATGTTTAGTTCTGCTTGCCTTGTTGCACCCTGTGATTTGCAAGTTGTGTGAGTTGTCTAGGATTGGTTAGAAATTATGGATTTGTTGGGAGCAGAATCAAACCAGTGGAATTCCACCAATGAAAGTACATGTCCATCCAAGCCAGATCCCTTGTGATTAAAACCGTTCTTCTGTAAAATGAAGAGGACTTAACTAGAAAACATGAAGTCTGAATAACTGTCTGGGAAAATGTATAGATTTTTAGAGCCTTTAAATCACATTCATCACACAGTATGTACAGTAGTATGTACAGTATGTTGTTTTTGGTGGCACCTGGTCTGCAGTACATTGGATTTGATTGAAGCTGAAGAAATGACCCCCTCATTTCAAAACACCATCTCAGATTAGTGGCAGCCATATTTATCAATGTGGTGTTGACCCCAGCAAAGCCGTCAGTGTGATTAATGGGGAAAAGATCTTAAGGTACTCAAGGGATCTTTCTTTTACTTTCATAGCTCATCTAGGCAATTACCTTCAAGGAGTCAGGGGCCCGTGGTAACAGGCAGTGAGAAACCACGCCCTGTAACCGCCATGGCAACTGCCAGCAGGAAGCGCTTTATCCCGCTGACGGGTGCATGAAGCTCATAGGAAGGGAAATCGCTCGTGGGCACCCAACCAGGGGTCTGAACCCGATGAGAAGCAGCTGCTGGTCAACCTGGAGCAAAGTGGGAGGACGTTTCTGTAGCAATAGTGGGGCTATGCTGAGGAGGGTCGGACACCAGAGTTACATTTATACACTCTGCGGCTGGAAGGAGGTACAAAGACAGTGCAGGATCATCACTGTGCGTGTGAAAGTATCCAGGGAGATGGCATTAGGAGTCCATTTGACTGGGAACTTTGGGTATAATGATATAATACATTAGATTTATGGAAAGCTTTTCAAAACCCAAAGACACCTATTATAATAATGTATAATAATGCAGAAAATGGTGAGGAAGCGATAGACAAATGGATATTTACAACAAGCACACATGGTGAGCGGTACAGTAATGCTGAATGTACCGAGTAGCAGGCAGATGAAGCAAGATGTGCAAGGAGAGCATGGAGGGATGAAAGTGAAGAAAGCTGAGTGGAGGGAGCTAGAAAGCTTGAGAGAACGAGAAGGTCTAGAGGTTGTAATGTGTGGTCGCGTCTAAAGACGGATTTTGATAGACAGCTCATGTTCTCTTATCGTCCATTTGATCGAAACTGATGACCGTGTGAATTAATTGGTAGTTGTGGCACTTTATAATTTGTATAGTTAAAAGATAGATGAGAGCATTAATGTTTAACTGTGTTGTTCCAAGCGTCGACCCAAAGTGCTTTGTCTTTGTTTAAATTTATATTCTGTTGTGATTAAAAGATGTTCTCAGCAAGTTTATTAACTTTATAGCTGGCTTGTGTAACATTTCTATAATAGCGACCTTATTTCCCCAAAGTTAAAGTCAGCCACAATTTTTTATGTAGACAAATGTTAGATGTTATGATTATTACTCTTCGTTTATTACTCGGTTTAAATGGGGCTAAATGTCATTGTTTAAATGGTATTAATATTTATGGTGGAATTGTGGTGCGGTAGAGCTTGAATTGTGTGTTAGCCCCTTTGTTCCTTTCATGTCAATAGATCATATGCATCCTGGATGCTGGCACCACCTTTTAAATTTCAAGGGCTATTTGTTTAGGTCTTTATTAATGTTAACATGAGATTTTTTTGTCTGGTTTGAAAAGGATGAGTGCTCAACCCTGGTGTCTGCGGGCAGAGGTCTGGGCACAAAGGTATGGTGTGAAGAGACGTAGAATCTGTCAGCGCTGAAACTTTTATTGTGGATTCATTAGGAAATAAGGAGGTTGTGGAGGGGGTGGAGGCATCGGAACAGCGAAGGCCTCCCGTTGGTCCAACCCAGGCGTGGTGATCCCACCTTTCCTTTCTAAATCTCATTTGTGCGACTGCTATGCTAATGGTCTAGTAGCTGCTTAGCAAAGCAGTCTAGCCTCGTCTTAGGGAAACATGCCACGTTTAACGAGACCCCCAGTCGATTGTTACTTAGGAACCAGATTTAGGTGATTTGATCAGCATTTAGTGGTCGCGAGGTAAGGGAGGGGATCCAGTGCATTGTGGGTAAGCTTGGGAACAGATCAGAGTGGAGATGCTCAGATGAACTCAGTAACACTTTTGTCGTTCCAGGTAGAACCAGGGGATGATGATCCATCCGAACCTAAGAATGAACCAAAGCCAAACCCGGCAGAGAATGGGGTGAGCCACCCCCCCTGCAGCACCCCCCGACCCCCGTCTCAAGTAACTAACCAGCCCCAGTCCAAAGGTGAGCCTGACACGGAGCCCATCCCCGCCACCCGACGTACGTGCTGGGGGATGGATCCGGCCCCATCCCCTTTGTTTACGCTGCGCTAGCTAACATCTCGGATGAACACGGCTCACTTTCGCCTGAACGCAGAGCCACTGAGCCGCAGTGCAGGCATTGTGAAAGGGGAGGCGTGAGAGCGCGCGGGTCAGTGAGCCACCAGCCACTCACAGGCGGACCCCACCACATACTGATGCTGATTACTTATCGAAAGAGTAGTTTACTTGTACACTACATTTATTTTATTTAGTAGATGCTTTTGTTCATAGCAACATACAAGTGAGGAAAATGGCATGTTACAAACGTACGCCTGTCAAGGAAAGTGCGGCTAGGCTGAGCTTCCAATTACAATGAATGTCCAGTTACAAGTGCAAGCAGTATTGGAGCAGGAGCTACACAACATCTTTCAACAAAGGCAATTTTATCCTGAAAATTCCACCTACAGTTAAAAAATTTTGCAACAGGAGTATAAATCTGCTTTAAAGATTATATATGTGGCCATGCTTACACCAAGTATGATGTCATTTCAGAGTTAAAGAGGAGGTCTGGTAGGGGTTTGCTTAAGAGTAAAGTATTCCTAGAAGATCTTTTGGAAGAACATGTCAATGTTCTTTATGTTCAATATGTTTAATAAATAGCAAGAATGTCTTGTACAGGTTTGAGTGAAATACTCCTACAAATACAGGTCTCATATGAGTTTGTTAATGAGTAAAAAATTTTTGGAAGCCCGGAAACATTTAGGGGTTTCTCTCTGCACTTTAATACTGATCTGTATTCTGCTCTTCATGAATTAGAGTCCAAGACATGGGAACGATTGTAACCGGATTGAAGAATGGGGATATGTTTTGGAGTCAGATGGGGCTGAAAGGATTAGGTGCTACATTAAAGATCTAAAACAAATAACTTTGTCAATAATGTGTGTATTTTAGGGTCGGTGAAACCAGCTGCAAAAACTGAAGATATTGTACAGAGTGTCCTGACAGGTAAGAGCTACCAAAATAATGGCTCTTAATTTGGTATTTGGGCTACGTGGGTTTACATTTCAAAATAAGAGCCAGTTGAAACTGTGTGTATTTCATTGGACATGGATTCGAGTTTTACAAAGGTAGAGACAATTCAGTGGTCTTGAAAAATCCATTCTTGCCATAGTCTGACGATCCATTGCCCTTCCAGAGGTCGAGGCACAGACATTAGAGGAGCTGAAGCAGCAGAAAGCATTTGTGAAGGAGCAGAGGAAACAGTATAAGGAGATGAAGGAGCTGGTGAGAAAACACCATAAGAAGACCACGGACATGATCAAGGAGCACACAGCCAAGTACAATGAGTTTCAGAGCGAATACTTACGAAGGAGGGCTGTCCTGCAGAAGAACGTCAAGAGAGACAGCAAGAAAAGGTAGGTGTGATTGAACAGGCGTGTCTGTATGCTTTGATGTTTGTCTCCTCATCATCAGTCCCTCAAACATCTGCTGATAAAAAATGCTTTATGCAAAAGGAACCGCGATCACAAAAAACAGGTCTGTGTGCTTCCAATTCAGAGGCGCTGATGGGGCTTCCCAGCCCATAGTCAATTTATACCGCTGAAAAATAAAAAAGATTAATGGCCAACTTATGTAGTACACCTGTTCTTCTAAAAAACAAAAAATGACAAGTCAAGTTTAGAGTCTGACTAGAAACCTTCCATCTATCTAAAAAAAAAATTCCATAATTTACAGAAGAAGTTTTTTTTCTGCTTAATGCTGTATCATTTATCCAGTATTGTATTTTGTATATGTAATATATTTGTACAGTACATCAGCACAGGAGAAGATCCTCCCCTGAAGTGCAATACTGTCAACAGTTTTTTGATGTTAAGTGCTGCTGTAATCCATGGGCCTATAAATGCTTTGTGTATCTCTATAGCAACACTTCGGTTTCATCTCCTTAAGGGCCTGACAGTTGCTTTTATGAGTCTGATGTGTCATGAGTAGCGCCACCATGATGCAGAACACTGTCCTGTCACCTGGCTGTAAAAGATGCCTGGCCTTGTACCTACCTTAGTCACAGTCTCTAAGGCCCTGCCAACACGGAGCCCAGTCTCTTTACCGGGAAAAGCCTCATCAGTCAGTCGGAGCGACCCACCGCAGACCGAGGTGGCTGCCTTTAAAAGGATCTGAGCTTTTGGGGACTCGCAGCTGGACGGGCCAATTTCCAGGCTCGTTTGAAGACCCAGTTCCATCCCTCTCAGCTTCTAACAATGTGTAAACCATCTGAGGCTCCTTGTTCAGGGAGGGAGCTATTATTCAAGCAGGCATTCAGCACAGGCAATCTCTCTTGCTCTGGATTACATCCCACTGCCCTGACAAAGGGCTCTTATACTCAAGAAAGAAATGTATAAGCCATCGTGAGAGGAATCCGAGCTATCCATATGAAGTGTTTATATTCTTATGACCTGTTTTTCTTTACGTTAGTGAGAAATCTGGAAAGTTCTTGCTAATGTGAACAGAACGTGCTTTTATTAGTGGCCAGAAGCTAGGCCTGATCACTGTTACAGGGCCTTAAAGTCCGTCGCTGGCTGTAGGTATCACATTGGATATAGGTTTGCTTCTGAGCACATTCCCAGGGAAAGACATCAATTTAAGATCTGGAGCGACATTCATTCCTGACCGATGCCACCAACACCAGATCCTGTGGCTGGTTGGAGATTTCTGGACAGCCCGCATTTCCCACACATGCCCGCATTTCCCACACATGCCACATTTCCACTTGACAAGAGGGTGCTTGGCTGCACATACCCAATTAGATACTTAAAAAACTCACACTTGTTAAAGTGAGCTTCCATAGAACAAGTGCATTTGAATTGTCATTCACATGCCCACTCAATATAATAAATAAAGCGCTCAATCCACTGCAGATTATCTGTACTGCTTATACATAGAAACTGTTCTTAAATTTGGATGTTCTGGATTTTGATTCTATAGAGCCACTTGCTGGATTATAGAGAGAGGAATGGGGGTGACACAGGCTGTGCTGGTTGAAGCCCATATGGCTGCTTATGCAAGCATTTCTTCAGATTATCTTAGGCAGCTGCCTATGTCACCCAGTGAGTTTTACCGGCTCTGAAGTGGAGTAACCGTGATGCTGTTTGCAGTCTTGGCCCAAATTGATAGTGATCTTTCTGAGCAGTTGTAACTATAAAACAGCAGCACTGTGTTGGTGTGTCTTAATTTAATGTAGAATAATTGCTTAAACGGGTCTCTCTCCCTGAATGCTCCTTGGGGAGCTGTGGTGCGGCTTTCACAAACGCAAATCTGCAAGTATCTAGGAATTTCAAGGCTGTTCATGGAGGAGCTAATGCCTTCTTGAAAAATGGTTGCTGTCCCACAAGCGCAGAAACCTGGTTCTGAGTTCCGTCTCGACCAGGAACTTTTGTAGTTCCTGGCCACTTTCACATGTTGCTTTCCCACTGCACAACAGCAATTGTGAACTTCATGCTAAATAAACGGGAAATGTAAGAAGTCCATAGGTTAAACTTAACACATAATTTCATAGGCAAGGAAATTTCACAATCCACAAAAATGATAGAGAATAAATTTTGTTATACAGGCGTGGAGGATCATTCACGCTGTCTGAAAATACGACACAAATTGCATCCCGTATAGGTTCAAAATGAGACACAGCATTTTATGTTACAATTCAGAATGATCGCGTAAAATAGGGGACAATCCTGTAAAATACAGGCTAGTTGGCAACTCTTCTTAGAAAAGGTCTCACGAATATCAAACCACAATACAATTTTATGCAGCCTGCAACATTTTTATAATTCATTATTAAATCTGTCCAGCTGATCGATCTTTCACTTTCCACAGAATAAAATGATGTAATGTTATTCCACTAATCTGCAAAAAAACATGCATCATTCACAGACACACACCCATATATTGAAAAATGAGTGAAACAAAAAATTGTGCTGTGGTCTGTTCATTTTTTCCACGGCTGTAGTAGGGATTGTTAAGGGATGTTGTTTTTTTTTTATCACATACCTTGGTGGTTAATGGTGCATACCACAAGTACATATAATTGCAGGTACTGAACAGGCAGCTCAAAACAGTGTTTAATCCCGACTATGAGATTGAGCTAAAATCTTAAACCTGTTTGGCAAATGGATCTAAAAACAGAAGCCTGACAACCACTGAAAGTACACTTTCTAACATGAAAGATGTTAAGATTTTAAGGTGTAAGCCTTCAATAAGATAAATATTGCAAATCACAATATTTTTATCTTATGTATGCCTCCATCTGGCAGTTTTTAAAAAGGAAACAAACCAGACAACATCATGACCTAAACTCTCATTTTGTTTACAGTGAGGAAGGAATATAATTGTTCTGCACTGAAATTAATTCAGATGGGAGAATAGTATGAGCATAGATTAACACAATCAAAGACGTAATAGCATGTTATGACTTGAAAATTAACGCAACCCATTAACATGATAAATCTCCAGGCCCTACAATAAATACATTATTTCAATTGATAGCTCAGGCATTCAAGTGGCACCGATATGAAGCACCAAAATTTGTGTTGAAATACGGTTCAGTACATACAGATTATATAGGAACAGATCATTTAGGAACATCAGACCAGGTCAGAAGTGAGGTGTGGGAGGTGACAAGCCAAACATTGTAGCAAGCATGTTAAACAGACAGAAGTTTCCGGTGCAGTTGTACTTGTACAGTCCAAATAATGATTTTGAGTCCTGAAATTTTTCCAGGCTCCCACCGTCCAGCCCGGATCATGGCCTTTCGTCCCTGGAGCAAGAACTCTCAGACCTGGATGAGGAGTGTAACCAGAAGCTCAGGGAGCTTAAGGAACAGCAGCAGCAGCGGCTCTTGGACTTGCGGCAGGAGCAGTACTACAGCGAGAAGCACCAGAAAAGGGAACACATCAAACAGGTAGACAGAGACACCAGGAAGGGGAGCATCGAGCAGGCAGAGAGAGAGACCAGAAAAGGGAACACATCAAACAGGTAGAGACACCAGGAAGGGGAGCATCAGGCAGGTAGAGAGAGACACCAGAAAAGGGAACACATCAAACAGGTAGACAGAGACACCAGGAAGGGGAGCATCGAGCAGGCAGAGAGAGAGACCAGAAAAGGGAACACATCAAACAGGTAGAGACACCAGGAAGGGGAGCATCAGGCAGGTAGAGAGAGACACCAGAAAAGGGAACACATCAAACAGGTAGAGAGAGACACCAGGAAGAGGAGCACCAAGCAGGTATAGAGAAGCACTAAGAATGGAAGCACATCAAGTAGATAGTGAAGAACACTACGTAGGGAACACATCAAGTGAGTAGTGCTTACATCTTGGTGCACCTGTGAGGCCATTGTTTATTTCACTTACCATCCTCTACCTTACATAAGGGAACCTCACACTAAATGTGACTATACTTCTGGGCTTCCCTCTTGTTAACATCAGGGCGGAGCATTCCGTTACCTGCACACGATAATTTATTAGTTTGATGGTACCACTTTTTGCAGACCTTTATCATTAATCAATGGTGGCTGGGTCACGTTATGATTTTTTCATGCCTTGTCATCTCTCTTCTTCTTTCCCACAAGCATGCCAGTACTGTTACCATACATTCCCTCTCTCTACCATTAACCAGATAAATCTGGAAGTCTGTACCTTAATCTCTAAAGTATTGCTCAGTCGAAACACAGATTTTTTTTTGTCCTTCCTTTTTAGCAGTTTTCTGTTGCTACCTTATTGACCCCTGTCATCTCGTAATGTTTTCCTTCACAGCCCTTTGAAAAATGATTTTCATATTGTGCTTTCTTTCTAACTCAAGAGCCTTTTTCCGACTCACTGGCTGAGCTGGTTCAAAAGGTTCAAGTCTTTGGGGCTGTTAGCGGCTACGGTTGCCTGGTTCATATGTGGAGGCTCACTGAAGTACAACGGCTAACCCAATTAAATCTGATGCCAGTCTAATGGAACAGATCAGCTGTACAGATAATGAGGCTTTGCTGATATAATAAAAATGAAAAAGCAATGGCAGTGATGGACATTACATTTTGTCTAGGGGTATGATTCTCAGTTTGGGTGCGAGAAGGCCCAGTGAAGGTGGTGTGTCGCTTGGCGAGTTAGAGAGAGACTCTGTCTGAAGGTTTGAATCCTATGGCCAATAAACTGATGCGCTGTGACCTCCAAGCTTGCTGTCACCTGTATATATGTCTGTGTGTCTCATGGAGAAAAAGATGGCATAGCTGAAAGACAGTATTTCCCCATGGTGATGAATAAAGTATCACAATTCTATGCTAAATTTAAGATGCATGTAAAACTGTATGTAATCTTTAAACTGAAATCTATTTTGCTTTATTTTTTTTTGTAGCTTGTGGAGAAATTGACCGCAGTAGCAGAGGAATGTCAGAACATGCAGCTCAAAAAACTGAAAGACATCTGTGAAAAGTAGGTTGTTAAGCATGCAAAGTGTTTCTGTGTTTTTAAAATCATAAAGACACAATATGTTTGCTGAAGCATTAGAGACACTGCTTTTGTAAAGTTTCATGCATTTTGTGGTAAGAATTTATCCTCTTGCTCATGCAGGGAGAAGAAAGACCTGAAAAAGAAAATGGATAAGAAAAGACAGGAGAAGATCAATGAGGCCAAGTATAAGGAGAAGAACCTCACAGAGGAGTAAGTGAGAGGCTGCGTGGGAGAGAGAATCTGTTTGGGGTATCTTCAGTTGGAGGAGTGATTGCCTGTCTCCTGTAAGACTCTGGGACATCCTGTGTTGGTGGAGGGGTCATCTGTCTCCTGTGCCTTCTAAGTCTCAGACAGTTTATAGTGTATAGATGTGCATACTCAAGGTCAGTGTTTCCCAATTCGGTCCTTGGGGACCCACAGACAGTCCACGTTTTTGTGGGACTTGGGAGGGAGAAAAATGTGGTCTATCTGGGAGGGAGCAAAAACGTGGACCGGCTGTGGGTCCCCATGGACCAGATTGGGGAACACTGCTATAGTGTATTATTATTATTATTATTATTATTATTATTATTGTTATTATTAATTAATAATAATAATAATAATAATAATAATAATAATAATGCCAATAATGATAATGTTAAGATTGGTTTGATATTTATATCAATATTAATACTAATGATAATAATTCACATATTCTCTTAAAATCGGAAGGATGCTTGTAAATATGCCAATATCGAGCAGTCCCATTATTTTCAGGTTTATATAGCAACTCAGGCAAAATAACTAAATAACTTTTTTCTGTCCTTTAAGTAATTTTTCCACTGGGTACTAAAAAACTATGGCTAACAAGCTGTCTACATTAGTTTACCATGTACAGTATTTCTGTTACACAAATGTCTATGATTTCCAGAGAGAAAATGGAAATCAACAGGTCCTACATTAATGAAGTGGTACAGTCCATTAAACGGGTAAGGGTCTGAGTTTTACTTTCAAACTTAAGTCATACTGTGCGGTATTTATCTATATTTTATTTATGATTTAGAGTGGAGTGTGAATGTGACTGGACATGAATGCTTTTTTAAAATTACTGTTAAAGTTATTATACTGTTTTACAGTTCATGCTGCAGTTGTGATTTTCTGTCAGACTTCGACACATAACCTTGCTCATGGATTCTGTGTGTGTGTGTCTGTGTGACTAAGCACAACGTTTTCTCTCAACTTGTCGAATTTTGCCCTCAGCTAGAAGAAGCACAAGGTAAGAGGCAAGAGAAGCTTCAAGAGAAACACAAGGACATTCGGCAGCAGATCCTGGATGAGAAACCCAAGGTGAGCTTTTTTCTGGATGTTTTGTTCAGTAGCTGCACTTATTCAAGCTTAACTATCACACTTAATTAGGAGGTTTTGAAAACCAGAGTTGGAGTTCTTTTGTATTTTAACAGTAGCTACATTAGTAGCATAATCACAGCTTAAGACATTTGCCAAAATAGAATAGTATACATTCCTGTCTAACTTACTGTTGCTGAACTTTAATTTGCATTTGACGTAGGGCTACCCAGTATTTTTGTAGTGACTCCTCGCTATTATCGCTCTCATAGACCACCTGCTCGTTGGATGAGGAAGGTAAGGTGTGCTGCATCCCACCGCTAACCAATCACTGAGTTAATGTTGAAAGGCTTCGCTTTCTAAATGTGAGGCTGCAGGGCCCGGATATACCCTGAGCAAAAAGGCCCTACCCTGCAGTATTCCATAATCACAGTGAGAAAGTAGGAGTTCCCCTGCCGTCATGTGACTTGCCTGCTGAATGGCCTTAGTGCACTGGCACGTTTTACACCATAGCTGCAAAGTGCTGCATGCACTACCTTTTTTACTGGGTTTTCCACCAGTTGTAGGACTACTGTATGTGCCCAATGGGCACTTGCAACATTGGCAGCTGTGTGGAAGCCAGGCCCTGGTCTGAGTTGCAGGGAAACAGAGGCGTCCTCCTCACTCCCTTGCATCGCTCTCCCACTCACAAAGCCATCCTCTTCATTCCCCCTCAATACTCTCCCATACGCAACGCCATTCTCCTCTTTCCCCCTCACCCCTCTCCCACTTACAGAGCTGCCCTACTCATTCCCTCTCGCCCCTCCCCCACTCAGAGCTGTACTCCTCATTCCCCTTCGCCCCTCTCCTACTCACAGAGCCATCCACCTTATGCCCCCTCGCCCCTCTCCTACTCACAGAGCCATCCACCTTATGCCCCCTCGCCCCTCTCCTACTCACAGAGCTGTCCTCCTCATTCCTCCTCGCCCCTCTCCTACTCACAGAGCTGTCCTCCTCATTCCCCCTTGGCCCTCTCCCACACGCAGAGCTGCCCTCCTCATTCCCCCTTGGCCCTCTCCCACACGCAGAGCTGTCCTCCTAATTCCCCCTTGCACCTCTCCCACACACAGAGCTGTCCTCCTCATTCCCCCTCG
>JAAGVU020000039.1:15652731-15674079 GCA_011763525.2 Mormyrus iriodes
CCCACACGCAGAGCTGTCCTCCTAATTCCCCCTTGCACCTCTCCCACACACAGAGCTGTCCTCCTCATTCCCCCTCGCTCCTCTCCCACACACAAAGCCGTCCTCCTCATTCCCCCTCGTCCTTCTCCCACACGCAAAGCCGTCTTCCTCATTCCCCCTCGCACCTCTCCCACTCACAGAGCCATCCCCCTCATTCCCCCTCACCCCTCTCCTACTCACAAAGCCGTCCTACTCATTCCCCCTTGCCGCTCTCCTGCACACACAGCCATCCTGCTCTGGACATTACTTCATTACTCTGTTCAGTCCATGTGGAATGCACTGGAACTCGAAATGCACGCTCACATACACAAGCATGGCTTGGTCAAGGCATATTCTTTCATTACATCAGGCTTTTGAACAAAGTTGGTGGTTTTTTAGTTTTCTTACTTTTAAATCTTGTGCTTTTTGTTTTTCCAGAATCCTATTATTAGGTTTTATTCTTTTTGCAGCACACCATGGATTTAAAATAAGATCCACAATATATGACGTCAAAGTATAGAGATCAGGATATTACATCATAAATCCCAGTAATAGAAAGTTCAAATCAATGCTCGTTTATAAGCACAGGGGTCAGGATATGACATCACACATCCCCATAATTTGTGGCTCCCATTAGTGTCATATAATCCAGCCATAAGGCCTTGCCTACCTTACTGTTTCGTCCTTTGGCTTTGATTCAGTGTTATTAGCCCTATTGACCTTTTTGTAATTGGAACTTTGAGGCACTGATCTGTGGAGTTTATTTATCCCGAATGTTATCAGAAGAGCATTTAGCTCAGCCATGTGTGTTGTGGGAGAAATATTTTTGGTATCTCAGTATATTTTCGCAGCTCAGGCAGCTGCTACCAGTTCAGACTTCTGAGTGGAGCAAATGAACTCCTTTTGAATGTTTGAGGAGCAGTAATGGTTTTGCATTCCACTCTGTTTAAGGAGAATACCCCCATCTCCACTGAGTATCCAGTATAAACTGAGGGTTATAATCTGCCTATAATCTGATCTGGACATTATGGGCATGATCTTAGGACGTAGATATTGTGCTATGATTTTTTAATGTGTTTTATTGTTTCATATATGACCAAAAGGAACCACTAGAGGTCCCCATAGAACGTGGAATCAAATGACTGATGAGCACAGGCTTAGCAAGCATAGAAGAAATGTGGGTAATCTTCAAGTATGTAATGTATATTGTACCTAGTCAATTTAATTCAATACCATGAGATATATGCTATATGTTCTGACAATTTAACAATCTAATGAGGCAGCTTGTTGGTGTTTGCGTTTATCACCTGTACAGCCTGTTTTAATTACTCCCAAGCACTAAGAAACACCTTGTCATCACAAAACATTGATCACAAACTAAAACTGATAGATTCATAGTATCAACAATTAAAGGGGAAATTAATAACAGTACAGTGTAAACGGACAGCACCTTAGCCATCTTATTCTCTGAACGATGCTTATTTTAAAGTGCTCACAGTTCTAGCAGGCAACACAAACAACAAGTGTTTCTGAATGCCTTCTGCCCTAGATGGAAATCGTTTAAACAAATTTGGCTGATAACTTAAACCCCGAAAGGACTGGGCGTCAGTGTCTAAACAAGCCGTGCTCAAGCTGTTTACCAAACCAGGAAACCCCTGTCCCCACACCGATCATGGCGGCGGTACGGCGCATGGCCGCAATGGTAATGCTGGAAATATGTGAAAGATCTGATGGAGGAAGTATTTCCAGACATGACATATGCCCTAGGCCATCCCTGTGGCTGTTGTGGTGGCCCTCGTCTCTAAGCTCACCTCTCTCATGTGATGCTGCTTTACCAACGCTCGCAGTACAGAGTCAGGACATCGGCGTCTTTCTCACTTTGTCGTGTGTGTGTGTCCTTAACCATTGCGCCACCTGCTGTCTGCTGTGCATTCATCCCAATGTACCGCTTACTCCTTAATTTCCAGACTTAATTTGATTACACCTTTTGTGTTCAAACCGCAAAGTGTTTTTGCAACAAACACATCCAGTCAGGGATGTCTTGATTCTTCATAATTCCTCTTAAGCACAATTATGGTTTGTGGTATATAGCTGTCCTAAAGAGAAAACTTGTATCTTAAAGCATCACCTTGGTTGTAACACTGTAGGCAGTAGCCATAATTCATCTCATGCACAATTTAAGTCAAGAGAAATATTGGTTTATGGGTTTTATTGATCAATGAAAATATCAATAAAGGAGCATTTCTGGGATCTACAGCTTGTTTGGAGATTTGGGGTCTCTCCAGAATGACTTCTGTCTCTCACTGCTCTGCACACCCTCGAGCCTTCCGCTGACGATTTATTAATCGACTGCTCATCACGGTTTATGGGTGTATTGAGCCCAATGGTGCCATAAAGTAGGATTACGAGACCAGCGGATACTGTGCCCACAAAACCGTCCTGCTGCCCCTGGTAATGGGCAGAACCGCCCAGCGGGGCTGTTTACCTCCTGCTGCAGGTCTGTACAGCCCAGGAAGCTGCTGAAAATGAGAAATTCAATCAATTCATGTTCAGGACAACTGTTTTTCAAAATATTTCACAAAATATATACAGACAGATATAAACAGCACACAGGCCGAGGCACATGCTTCATTTACTGTGTGGCTGAGCATTAGACCTGGCGATCCCAATGTGTCTCAGAAACGGCCACTTTGCTGGGATTTTCACAGTTTACAGAGGATAGTGTGATGGACAAAAAGTATCTAGTCAGCAACAGCTCTGCTGCTGAAAACACCTCATTAATGACAGAGGTCAGAGGAGAACGGCCAGACTCATTAAAGTTTACAGGATGGCCGAAAGTGCAGAAATAGCTCAGTACTGCAGGAGTGCGCAGAAAGGCTCCTCTCAACCCTGGAAACAGTTCTGGAGGCAAACACCAGTCCAACCCAGTACTAGTGAAGGTGCATGTGATGAAGTGACCAGTGAGATAATATTAACCTCTTGACTTTTATTATACCTGTTTGTAGGACACAAAAACTGGTAGATGCCTTTATTCTCATTTTGGGTGCTACACAAATTATTAGACGTATTTATAATGCTTGATATAAAGCAAAGAGAATTCTGTGACTGATCCAACACCTCATCTCACACTTTTGTTGCTAATTTGGCTTCCTGGCAGATTTAAAGGTATGGCACTTGATTTCTTCATGGTGAGGTGGTGAGTGGCACAGGTAGAGGGAGGCTGTCTCAGAGACATGCTGGGTTTCAGCCGCAGAAAGACCTTCAAGAGCCTTGAAGCGTATCCCCAGCCAGCACCACACAGGTCAGTCTCTATGTATGGACATGTGTCTGCATATGGACAGGTTCCTGCCTATGGACATGTCTCTGCGTATAGACAGGTTCCTGCTTATGGACAGGTTTCTCTGTATGGACACATCTGCATATAGACAGGTTCCTGCCTATGGACACATCTCTGCATATGGACAGGTTCCTGCCTATGGACACATCTCTGCATATGGACAGGTTCCTGCCTATGGACACATCTTTGCTTATGGACAGGTTTCTCTGTATGGACACATCTCTGTGTATAGGCAGGTTCCTGCCTATGGACAGGACTTTGCATATCGACAGGTTCCTGCCTATGGACAGGATTCTCTGTATGGACACATCTCTGTCTATGGACAGGCTTCTGCCTATGGAAACATCTTTGCATATGGACAGGTTTCTGCCTTTGGATAAATTTCTCTACATGGAAACATCTCTGCATATTGACAGGTTTCTGCCTATGGACACATTTCTGCATATGGGCAGGTTCCTATGGACACATCTCTGCGTATGGACAGGTTCCTACCTATTGACAGGATTCTCTGTATGGACACATGCTGTATATGGACAGGTTCCTGCCTATGGACACATCTTTGTATATGGGCAGGTTTCTGCCTATGGACAGGTTTCTCTGCATGGACACGTTTCTACATATGGACAGGTTCCTGCTTATGGACAGGATTCTCTGTATGGAGGCATCTCTGTCTAGGGACAGATTCGTGCCTATGGACACGTCTCTGTGTATTGACAGCTTTCTGCTCCAAACTGCAGGCCTCAAGCTGCGTATGGTAGCTCTAGTCTAGTGACACACACATTCTCACTACGTGAACCCCTGTCATTCTCTTCCTCGTACCTACATCATTCACAGCTCTGTATTCATCCATGGGTTCGAATTGGTGAGCTCTCAGATGTGTATTTGCCATTTTGTAGACATGTAGGCTTGGCAAAGACCCTCTTTAATCGAAAGACGGAAGATAGACATGTGGTTAACAACATCTGACTGGGAGGTTATGAGTCCCCGGTAGGGGCTCAGCTGTGGGACTTGTGGATGACGTACTTACCCTGAACTCGCCCAGTGAAATTTGCAGCCTTACAGGTGGGTAAGAGCAACAGTTACTCTGGAAACAAGTGAACATAACCACCTGAATATAAACATTTGCACCTGCTTTTGGATAGCTGTGGCTTTGGTTATCGGATGTAAAAGGCAGTCGCAAGTAACTTGGGTTTGAATGTTCATGTTTTCATCACGTCTGATGGCCATCTCAGGCTGACAAAGTCGAATGATGACCCTGCTTTTGCAGAACACCTGTCAGCCCTGGTTCAGGCCCGGGCAGACGCGGTTTCTCAGCATTCTACTGTGTACCACAATTAACATCCACCACATTAAGAGTGGTAACCTCAAAGCGTGGAAATTTTCTGCATTTCCAGAGGTGGGGGCTCAGATTCAACATACTGCAGTATCTTGTTATGCTTCTGAAGTTGGAATGCCGAGTGGCAAACACTCCCGGGGGAATAAAGGCATTCTTAATTAAATATTGATAGGGTACAGAGATAGTGTTGGTAACCAGGACAACGCTGTGACTAACCCTTTGCTCAATTTAATAAGTCATTTAAGAGGCTACGTCAATGTGTAGTTCTGACCCAATTAGGTTCCTCGGAGCATCAACGGATGGACACTTATATCCCTCTCAGTCTTTTGAGATTGAGCCTGAAAAATCTTAGGACGGCCCACTAGGGTTAGGTCTCTGCCAAGAGAAAAGTTTTTTTTTTTTTTGATTAGTTACCAGTTTACTGGGACAGTTGCAAATGAAACCGGTTTATATAAATAACCGTTTTGCTCCATTTCAAATTATCAAGGACAAACAGAAGATAATATTGTAAGAAATCATCGGCCTGAATTTGCCTCCGTTACACATAATTGATTAGTAATCTGGAATTGCTGTTTGCTGTTGTTGAATCATTAGCGTAGAACCAAAAAAAAAAAACAACTTGTTGACTTGAGCGTGATGTGTTTCTAACAACATAGCATTCCTGGCACTAACCAGGCACTGCCGTTTGCCAGCTCTGCTTGCCAATAGAAAGTAAAAGCATATTGTAGTTTGTGGGCTGTTTTGGCTTTGCTAACTGCTAATCGCTAGGCTGGAGCCAGTCCCTGTCCCTCTGATAGACTGCTGATATGTAAATGCATATCTTTCGCCATGAGATATGTGAGCAGGGGTTGTGCTGGAAACCCCCACCCCTGCTGTCTGAGGACGTTGAAAGCCCCCTGGTGCAGGGAAATGTGCCCCCCAAAAGACTGGGGAGGGGACACACTGCTATCATCACAGCATGTTTCACTAAAGAGACAGTCTGGTCTCCTTATCGACTGCCACATGCCTTCTGTCGTTCATTAACAAGCAGGAGGAAATTATTACTAATCTGTCGAGCGTTTCTTTCTTCTTTTTTTGCGACGTTGATCCGGCTCATTGGCCTGATCACTTGCCGCTTGACTTTACTCATGCACTTACGCCGGACTAGCGGGGGCGAATGAGTATGTGTTTTCCAGATCGTTTTTAATGCCTGCAATCTTGTTTTCAATCCCAGGAAAGATGGGAATGGGTTGGATTTACTGCATGTTTTTCCAGGATCACGACTGAAGCATTGACCCTAACGGGCGCTAGGTCTTTGGAGAGTCACAGCTCATGGGCTGGCGGGGTGCCCTGCTAACATTCATATCAAACCTCCGCTGCATCTTATCCAGACAGGGTAGTGGCCTCACCGAGACCAGTAGTTCTTACTCATTTAACCCTATATGGAGGAATTATGTCCAAAAATATAAGATATTCCCCTGAAGGATACAGCTTTTCGTTTCCTGTTTTAGCACGAGCTGTCTTGGGGGAGGTGTGGAGACAGGGTGTTGATTTCCTGTAATGCAGTTCAGTGGTTGCTTCGTCTTTAGTGCAAAGACACGAGTAGCTTCCTTGGTGGCTCAGTGCAAGGCCCCAGTCCTATGATCCAGACTTAGGGGGTGGAAAAGCACGCCCCATGACACGGGTGATCACCTGCAGTGATAGGGGATGCTGGCTTGTCACATGGTTTGATTTAAGACACTCTGGCACTGCATTGCATCCTTATCTCCTAGCAGCCACTCTCTGGTACCGACTGCTGTTTAAAGACAGATTCCCAGCCACTCCTTTCCCGTTTCTTGTTCAATCCAGATTTTCATTCGCTCCGGATGGAGATCTGAGGGCTGTTACGGGAACGCTTCTTCTGGGAGCTAACAGGAGGCTGGTTGGTCCCTGCACGCCTCTCCCACTCGCAGGGAGAGAAAATGGTCGCGTCTGCGGGCAGGGCAGCTCTGCTTCTCCAGTTAATGGCTGTGTTCAGGGCGGACCCGGCCAATGGGAGCGGTGTGCGGTCGCCATGGAAACGCTCATCTCCCCCGGTGATCTGAGCACCGCTCTCCACCGCTGAAGATAGGTGTCAGGAAAGGGAGGCCATCTTGGGGGGGTGGGTACCCATATGTATATGTGGGGGGTGAAGGAGCTGTGGTTGTTGTTGTATGGTACTGGTCCCTGAAAAGGGCATTTTAAAGCAGCTGTCCTCAAAAGTCAGTGAGGAAAATACACTAGCATGTAAAATATAAACTGTTAAGTGTTTTATACCTGTTTAATAGCGATAAAGCAGGTTAAAATATTTGAAAATCACTAGATATAGAATTGTATAGGGGCATATGAGCACAATTATGAAACTGATCACATTTTTATGACTTTACATTGTATAGGGTTCAGTGGGTGTTCGAAAACTGAACTAAGAAGTGGGTAAAAGACGAGCACTTCTGTTAATGATTGCACCTCCTTTTAGTGCCCCCTTACTGAGAGTGTCAATACAGATGGCCCAGACAGCGTGGAGCAAGACTCCTGTAAATATAGTAGCGTATCACTCAGTGCAGGTGTGGGGAATGTGGGGTCTGTGTTCAATGAGATCTTCAGATTTCCAGACTGCAGAGATGAACAGGCAATATGTTTCTGTATGTGCTTCAGGTTTAGTGCATTTACAGAGAGTAAAGCGAGGGTTTGTTTAGCTGCAGAGCTGCCTCATCCTGATCGTAACAGACCAGCTCTTTTTTAAACACTGTGATGTCTTCCAAGAAATAATCCGTGCCGTGTTCTCCAGCCGGCGTGGAGATGAGGAAGGGACAGATGAAGCGTTGCTCTGAATTTAGATCGCAAGGCCTGCTCTCCCCGTGATGGCAGTTCAGAATTAGGACAAATGTTAAAGAAGGTCACCGTCTCACAAAGTATGCCGGGAACCGCGAGAGCTTTGTCAAAGATGCGTTTTAGAGGGAAGGGGTGTCAGGCCTGACTGGGCTTTTTAAGTGTGTGACTAAAAACTGGGCTAAGCAGCCTAACAGCCATGTGGTCATTCAGTCAGCAGCGTAGACAGGCCTCGTGGGATCTCGCGCTGAATCCTAGAGTTTCGCCTGCCCCTGTAATTCATATTTATAGGAATAATCTGTGGGAACCATATGTACTTTGCATATTCGGTACAGTGTAAAGTACTATTCATAAGGCTAATTAAATAATTATTACGCTCAAGGTTAATTAGCATGCTGCTAAAATTGAAAGGTTGAACGCAATACCCTGAAGATGAGAGTAATTTCCCCACCATGCTCAGAGACCTCCGTTATTAAAGGGATTTAGAATAACCGATTTTGTGCGCTCGTAATTAAAGGGAAAGTCTCATGTCCAGCCGGGAGCCGACAGCGGGCTCCATCTGTGCCTGGCCCAGTCATTCCTTTCCGCTGTACCCTAACTTTTAATTACCAGGCTGTGGCGCCCCCCCCAGGTGATAAAGAGGTGCCACGTGTGGTGCAAGGTGTGCAGCGGACACGGCCGGTGGCACCAGGGACCCCGGGGGCACTGCGCTGGGCAGGAGCGGCCATTTTTCGGCGGCCCTCTGCCTCCGCCCACCGGACGCGGGGAACGGTGACAGAGCGGAATGACATTTTTAATCAAAGGCTCCAAGCTTTTGCTAGCAGACAGATTGTTCCTCTCCCTAAGTAGGTCACACGTTGCGTGGGGAAATTGCGCCGTGTCCTTAGCCATCTGGCTGCATGCATCAATGTCAGCCGGATGAAAATATAACTGCTGCAAGGTGACCTCCATCATGATGTCTTTCACAGGAGGGTTTACCTGCATGTGTGAGGACCACGAGAGGATATAATTAGTGACGGGCCACATTCCCACTAGTCAGGGAGGATGGGAGCTTTCCATCGAGTTCAGGGATTCGGTCATGTGCCGGCATAAAAGCGAGAGCAGAGCTCATGCCATGTCTGCCTGCCATGCGGTCAGCGGTGTGAGCCTCCTCATCAGTCAGGCGATTTGACTAGAGTGAGCTTTGGTAGACCACAGTCAGGACAGCTAAGTTTTGATTAGTCACATGGTGTGCGGCCTGCAACTGAAACAAATGAATGTGATTTGAATGTGTCCAGGTTTAATTAGTGAGGAGGGCAACGTCCACATGTATACTGTAACGAAGAGCTGATTTCACGTACAGTGTGACTTCAGAATGTCTGCACATCTGCTCCTGTTCCTAGCGGTATACTTTAGTTCCCTTGTATCCGCAGGTGATGCGTTCCAACCTACTGCAGATAACAGCAAACCATCCGCGGACCCCATGTATAACATGACTTTCATGTACATACATATGGTAAAGTGTAATGGATAAATTACACGCTGTAAGACATTACCAACATTATATACCATAATGATATAGTACAGTGTACATTATTATAGAATTATGTACAGCTGTACATGCTCAAACGGACAAAAGGGATTCTGACTTTGTAGCCTAAGAGATGATAGAGCAATGAAAAAATATCTTGTGTCAAGGATTGATGGAGCTGTTTTATTCCTCCTTTGTGCCTTAAAGAAAATTTTTTCTGGACTGCAGTAAACCGTGGTCACTGAAACCCACTGTATACAGTGCAGATGCAATCCATAGCAACGCTAGTGTTATAATATGGTGTCTTCTGTCTCCATAAGCCAGCGGTTTGTACCCTGAGCTCTCCACCTGAGTAGAGCTACTCCCAAATGCACTGGCTCTCTTAGCAAACAGGTCATCTGGCTCGCCAGGGTAAATTCATGTTTGTTTCCCGCTTACAGTGTCTTGCCAACATAAATCTCTTTGCTTTCTTTTGGTTCTCTGGTTATTAATGTTTGATTTGTTGGGGAATAGCCTGCTGGCCACTCACATGAAAGTGTTTACCTGATGTAGCGTTCTGCATGTGGAACAGCCTGTGGACAGCCTGTGTGCAGCAGCAGAGACTGTGTATAACTCCACCCCATTGGTGGGATTTCCCAGCTAAACACCGCAGTAAAGAAGCAAAACAGTCAGGCTCGTGGGCTCACAGTATATGGTCAGCAACTCCATATTTACAGTACATTTATTTATTTAGCAGGAGCTTTTATGCAAAGCGTCATACATTTTTGAGAAAACAGTCATTTTATTTACATTAATAATGATTTAAAATAAATGTAGAGAAAAAATACTATACAGCCACAAAACTCCCCATGTATGAAACAGTGGTAGTTTATGTGTTGTGTTGTGTGTATCTGGATGTATTAGTTATTTTTTCATCAGGTTTAGTTTGTGTTTTTCCATAGGGGAGAGGGAGTTCTCGGAAATACATAGCACACTGAGTGTGTTATCTAACTATGGAATGTGGGTTGTGGATGGATGGAGTGATTTCAGGCATGACCCTGGTGACCTGCTGGTCTTAGTTTGAAAGACATCGGCTTCTGGCGGCTGCTGTCCCGCCAGATAGTGACTAAAGTCAAAACCATGGGACAAAAAGCAGAATCGGCCTGTATTGTGCAGTGACCTTCTGTGGGAAGATTTAATTCCACATTATTGCTAAAATAACCATACACTTTCATTTCTTTTTTATAGATTTTTTTCCCTTTAAGTCTTGTTTATAGTAAAACACAGCAGTACCATGGTACCTGTTCTCAGTCAGGCTGCTTTGTTGACTGTGATGTCCAAGCAAATACTCACCTCAGAGATCTGCTCGGGATGCACGAAGGTGCTCTGACTTTGATGGACGACGTGAAGGAAGCGGTTGTCGGCAAACGTCGTGTTAAAAGGTCACATGTAGGTCAGCGCAGCCTGGCATGTTGACCAGGTCACCCTTGTACATGCTGCCAGTCTTACACACGCCAGGGTGAATCAAAGGCAGCCGTTCCGCTCTCCCAGGGTTCATGCTCACCGTGACCTTTTTAGATACTTCAGAACTTACAGTGGACTGCTGTGGCAGCAGTGAGTCCCTGTCCGTGGGCGACTGCTGCCCCGTTGGAGGCACTGATGCCCTCAAAACGCATCAGGTAGCAGGCCAGCGGTGTGACTGTCTTCGGTCGACGCTCTCCTGATGTCCATGTACTTTGGAATGTTTGGTTGTGGTTTGACTGAATGAGTGTGACTGAATGAGAAGTTCAGGTCCAAATGAGATGGGAACTTCCCGTCATGTGAGAACAATTCGGGAGGGTAAATCCTGCAGAAACCTTGTCAGTGGGTTAAACATATTTCTTCAGGACAGGTGTCCATTGTGGCTTCAAGCAGATCCGAATATTAAGCTGAACAGAAGACAATATAAGCCCCAGTGGAAGCTCCTTGACTCTTTTTCCAAATTAATTTCTGTTATTTCATCGGAACATGGTGATGTTGCTCTTCTCTGACATAATTTTTGGTGCTTTTCATTAATTATAGGGTTCCCCAGAGATAGAGTCTGGTAGTTAAACAGTGAAATAAGCATTAAGGCAATTATTGGAGCAGAATTAATGCAATTACATAATCTTTAATCATGATATGAATCTGTGACAGCGAGAAAATAATGTCTGACTTCAAGGAAAGGCACTTGTATGGGGAAACAAGGCTGGGTAAGAATACTGTAAGATTTAGGGGCAGTATCAACAAAAAAGGTTGCATTATATGTTCGTGACGTGATATTTTATATTTTGGACGTTACCATTTTGGGATTACAAGGATTCCTCTAAACACTGTGCTTTTATGTAATAATATAGCGGAACAAGTGTCTCAGTAACACTGATCACTGATCGTCCTCATTATAAGCCACCTAATATTCCCTGCTTCCTAAGCAGAAGTATTGAGTTAATCTGTCTTTGTGTCACACAGAACCTACCATTGTAATACCACGTGAAGTATTGTATATACATGCTGTTAATGTGAAATTGTGTATTAAGTATATTAATTCTAACACACGATAGATTTCACATATATATATATATATATATATATATATATATATATATATACACACAGACACACATACGCATATGTTCATGTTCATATTTTTGTGCATGGTCATTAAAGAGAAAAAATCAATTAGAAATAATAATTGACATCTCAGCTTCGCATGAAGATGAGTTAAGGTGTGTCAGACTGTTGTTTTTGTGGTTGGATGCTGACGGCCTTCGCGCCTCCAGCTGTTTGTTTTACCTCCTTGCACGATGTGAAGCTGAATGTTGATGCGTCGAATGCAGGTGTGAGCCTGAACCAGAAGAGCCTGTGAAGACCAAACCGAGTCATGGGTTTGCGACAGACTACAGCTGCCACTTACATGCATGGATATGCGTTGTTTGAGAGACAGAAAGTGTGCTAAACCCAAAAGAGAGACGTTTTTTAAGGGCTGAATGTTCCCCCTGGCTCACGCCGCTGTAGCCGCCCTGTAATCCATCTGCTTCTCTCTCTCTGTTTCTCCGGTAGCTTCAGCACGACTTGGACCAGGAATATCAGGACAAGTTCCGCCGACTCCCGGTGGAGATTCAGGAGTTTGTCCAGGACACCACTAAAGCCAAGGCAAGCGAAGATGGGGAGTCCAGCCTCCAGCCACTTGCTCCATCTCTGGGGGAGCCCCACCACAAGACAGGCCAGTCTGAGGAGGATGCCGAGGACGACGAGGGCGCGGAGAAGATCTTCGACACGCTGCTCTAAGCCGCCTCTTCGCCATCATTTTTCTCAAACCCTCACCGTCTGTCTGTTTCCCTGTTTTGTTTTCCTGCCACCCGTTGCCATGGATGCAGTTCCCGGTTACAGAAGCGGCCTTCGACCTGTCGCTTGGGTGCCGAAAGCAGGGACCGCTAGAGTGAATGCTGCCCTCCCCACCCCACCCCTTCCACCATCTTACTATATTAACAGTGAGAGTGTAGCAGCAGCGCCCCCAGTCTGCGAGGGTGATACACTCCGGTGGTCAGCGTTTAGAAATGCACTAAGTTAAGATAAAATTATTGGTGTGAAGGAAAAAACAGAGGAAGAGGGCAGCAGGTGTTATGTGGACAGACGCACCCGGGATATGGCCCAGTGTATCACTGGTGCAAGGTCCCATGTTCCCATTACGGTCCTACCGGGGATCAAGCCACCATTGGGGTGCGTTTTACAGAGCCTGCAGCAGAACGGCAGAGAGAAAATGTGTACTGTATGCTCACACTGAAACGTCATAAGTTATCTGCAAGCTTGACATTTAATAATTAGTCATTGCGACCCACAGGAATATCTGTTGCTGTTGTTAATATGATTTTCTTTGTATAATGTGTACAGAAGAGTACATATTTTATATTTTGTTTTTCCCATTTAAAAAAAATATTTGACTTTTAGAATTTTAATAAGTTATGCATTATGTGGTAATCAGATAAGTTTCAGGGATGCAGGAATGTAAAATCTGCATGTTGCTGTACACATGTAAATGGTATCTGTATAAGGACAGACCCCATTTCTTTGTGCAGAGGTAGTTTGATTTGTTTTCAGAATTTGTAAAAAAAAAAAAAAAAAAAAAAATGAAACTGACCTATTTCATGTGCATTTGAAGAAGAGCGCTCAGTGGTATTTGTGCGAACATATGATTGTGTGAGGGAAATGCGGAGAGGTAAGGGTCCCCTGCACAACCACCCCCCCCCCCCCCTCCACACACACACACACACACACACACACACTGTGCCTGGGATGTTTAGGCAACGACTTAAGCGGAAAATTGTGTGTTACCTTCAGTTCAATCATCCCAGAGAAAGTTAAAGCCGTATTTAAACAAAGGAGAACTTACAAAATATACATACATATATGTGTATTATGTATATACAAACAGGTTCCAACTTAAAATACTGTACATGCAGCATACTATAACCCAAGGCTGGATAAAAGTTACAATATTTTGTATTTTAGGTTTTTTTTATCATTAATAAACTGGGGAATTACAGTTTCTGCCTTGATTGAGATTTTTTGCTTTTTTTCATTCATTTATTGAACATATTTATAATGCATAAAATGGATATACTGTAGGTTGTTAATTCGTTTAAAGTTAACATTAAAGGATAATAGATTAAGAAGGTGAGAATGTACTAAAGAAAACTAGAGAATTATATAGTATTCCTTAAGCGATGGCTACCCACCTTTGCGGATTGTAGCTCTGGTGTCTCCTGATTGGCTCATCGTTTTCTGCCATCTGTACTAAAGGGGTGATGATAACATGGTTCATTGGTGTCTCTCTCTCACGGCCTTCTTTCCTTCATCCCTCTCACCATGCTCGGAGTCCCCTTCTTTTCCTGTGGTTTAGGTCACCCCTCTCTTGTGATGTTTTCATGCCGGTAGTCTTCTGCTCTGTAATTTCTACCATTTTATTCTGGGGAAAAAACACTTAAATGGACATAGAAGCTGTAATTGATCAAATTAAATTGATGAGGATCCAGTGAAGGATTTCTTTTTAATTAGTGGTTGCTATGACTGGTCATCTGTCTGGAAAGATATGTAGAATGCAGTGTTCTGTGGTAAAAAGGAATTGTCACATTTAAAAAATTCAATAAATACATTAATTATGGGAAAAAAAAGTTTGTTTCACTGTCTTAGTGCCAGAGATGACAAAAATGTCAAAGGAGTCCTGTTCCTTGTTCAGTTCTGTAGTAAATAAAGTGTCTTTTTCATATAATATTTACAGCTGGAGAACAATTGGAGATTATTATTACAACAAGATTTGACAGTTTTTGTATTTTTCATATTGTCACCTTCCTTAATATATTCACACAAACATATGTGCAAACAGATTTATAACTGTGATTTAGTCAACGGATATTAACAAAAATTTTTTTTTTCAAAATAGAACTTGATTCAGTAAATACTGTACAGTGCTTAAGTCGTTGTGCTGATTGCTTCATGCAGTGTCACACATTTTCCAGCATCTATCATTTGGTGACCATATTTTAAAATTCCAAAATAAATGCATGTTTATAATTAATCTGTGTTGCACAAACACCTTTAACTCAATGTTCCTTTAGGAGTGTAAAACAGATTCTGTTCTAAGTGGTGTTCTACCAGAGATTTTACATGAAATAATTTAACACTTTAATCACCATCCACTCATAAAGTAAACTGTTTTAGTCTGTACTTGAATAAAGTTTACACTGTGATGTGAACATGGGTTCCAAAAAAAGGGGTGAAGAGGAATTTGTGGGTGGTGGGATGTGTTTGACCTGTTTAATGTTGAATATGTGAAATGCATTTTTGTGTATATTGTCACTGTATTAAAGCTGTATTTCAATAGACTGCAGACTGTTTCCATCTTGCGACTTCCTCTTCCACTTCATGGTCATCTTTCATTTGTCCCTGAACACCCCCTGCCTCTTCTGTGTCTCAAACAATGTCCAGAATGGACTTGAATTGGAGTTGCTTCACACTGATTGTTTAAGCCATTAAATGTCCAAGAATCAGAAAAACGTACTGTGACAATACAGGAGGAATATCCTCTCTCCTCCCTGTGTCACTGCTAAGTTCTTTTACTAGCAGGAAATTAGCATTGTTCAGAAATGTCATATCAATCTGGGCCTAAATGTGATTAATGGCATCTGGTGTTTGTCTCAATAATCGTCATCTTTCATGACAGCGACGTGGTGTAACCCTAATGCATAACCCCCCCCCCCCCACCTCCAAGCTGACCTCTCATGCCCCAGATTATATTATACACTCTTTACTGGGTTTTCACTCAGGTCTCAGTAATCAGGGATAAAATGCTTGTATGATCATAAAACCATAAGAAATTCTGGAGCACCCCCCTTAAAAATGGTATGTGCAGTTTGAAAATTTGTGTTAAAAAAAGTTGAAAACTTTGCCTTACAAATTTGTCATATTTACATACATCATTTGCATTTATGCTTTTGGTATGTTGGTCAGGACAAAGCCTTCCCGTCTTCCCAGTGACAAGTACTGTACAGTCAGAGAGGCTTACTGTTTATTTAGCAGATCCATTTATCCAAAGTACCATACATGCTTTTTTGAAAAAGCAGAGTCAGATGATCCCTGGAGCAATTGGGGGTTAAGGGCCTTACTCACAGATCCAACAGCAAAGCCATTCTGCTACTAGTGGGATTTGAACCAGTGACCTTCCGGTCACAAGTATAGCTTCCAGATGCACCAAACCATACACCACCTGAGGTGCCAACTGACAGACCTTAGATGTCAGTCATACACTACACATCCCCAGACTTGTCTGCAGATGTTGGAACTGACCCAGAATTTTCCTCAGTTGAACCACAGAGGCCAAAGAAACACAAAGGAGATCCACTGTTTCCATGTCCATCAGCTCCCCTGGTCGTTCCACATATACTCGTTCTGTTCTACCCATCAGATTAAACTAATTAACGATCTTCATGCCCATAATTAGCTGAATCAGTTGTACCCGAGGCGAATAGCACAGATATGTGGAACAGCTACAGGGAGACATACGGAGATCACTCCTCTGAAAGAACATCGTCAGAAGAGCTCAAAATAATGCCTTACCATGACTTATCCATAGATCTGTTGGGGTTACATCTTACAAGATATTCTCTAGTATAACAGGGGAGACACAAAACCAGCTACCTAGATATGAAGTCTTACATAATAAGTTGTGCTATGTGCAATTTATTAGCATGTTCATGCTAATGCTCTGCAAATGTTACCGTTTGTAATATGCAGTTCCTTCGCAGTCATACAGCCAAATTGCAAATACATTTGGCTACTGTAAAACTATGTTTAAATAGAGAAAAATTAACTCAGGTTTTCACCCTTGCTAACCCAGAGCGCCAGCTTTACATCAGTCCTCAAATACATAAAGTGTACCTGTGTAAATCACTTCCTGGTCATGCACCTGTGTAAATCACTTCCTGGTCATGCACCTGTGTAAAACACTTCCTGGTCATGCACCTGTGTAAATCACTTCCTGGTCATGCACCTGTGTAAATCACTTCCTGGTCATGCACCTGTGTAAAACACTTCCTGGTCATGCACCTGTGTAAATCACTTCCTGGTCATGCACCTGTGTAAAACACTTCCTGGTCATGCCCAAAATGTCACTCTTGTTTGTTATGTTTTTTTCTTTCTTTTTCTGGATTTTGGTTTGGCAGGGATTTCTTAAGAGGGACTCTACTCTGTCCTCATGAATAGAGTTCTATCACACACACACACTGACACTGCCCTTATGTTGGGCAGATGCAGGAAAACACAATACTTAACATACCTTTTTGCTGAATGTGGGTTACGATCCCATTTCTGACACTAGCATACCAGCAGGGGCAGGTCTTGACTGTTTTGAGACCCTAACTATGATGATAACTAACATATAATTACTTATGTTTCTTGCTCATTACGAATGTATCTTGCACAGGGCAGAAATTTGGTAGCCAGTACAAACCATCAGGAACAGTGACAGAGGAACATTTATGTTACTCAGGAGATGTTTTAGAAATAAGGATATTTAAAAATAAATCTGGAGATTATATTGAGAGTGGTAAGGTTAACATGTTAAGTAATTTCTCGATCCAAAGGTGGGGTGGAAATAAGTTACCACCAAGGTATTCATCAGTGCAGAACCAAACATCCATGAGGCATGAGTAATCAGTCATGCTGTCGAGAATCAAGCATGATGTTTGTTTTAGGGGCGTCATCCACGACTGACGGGTTTAACGGATTTCAGGAGGACAGAGAGGCAGCTTCTCACCCTCAGCACTTACTCACTATGCTAGAGGCCGAGTTTCCTTCGCAGCATACAGACTGAACAAAGTGAAAATGGAAACAGTCAAATTTCAGTTCTAATATAAGAGAAACTGTCAGGGCTGGTTATTTAGTTTTAGACCAATTCATAAATAACTTGGAAATAGAATGGGCAGAGCCTTCTCCCTGCTAATTATTTTTCCTTCTAGGAATGATCACTGAACGTTACGATTAAGGTATGGAAATGTTCAAAGTGTGGAGTTTTCCTGACGTTCTCAGAATGTTAGCCCATTACTATTAACTGTTAATAATAATAACTATAACTTAACTATTATTACAACTAAGAATAATAATGCAGCAACAAATGAAGGGCATGGTAGGATAATACTGTGACTTTACACCTTAACAGTAATGGGTTCAGGGCTGGATCGTGTGGTTGTAATACACACATATAGTACTTTTATGAAATAATATTATGGAAAAATCTTTTTTAGCCTTGCTTTAAAAGGATGTTCAGGTTATAATATAAAATGTGGAAATAAACGTTACAGTAAGAATGTTCTTTGTCACTTTCAAGAAGACCTTCACATAACGTTGTCTAAGTTTTGGGAACGCTCCTTGTTGGCTGGACTAGCATGATATTATATTTCTGATGCTGATGCTTGGCCTCGCTGGCAGAGGTGGTTCTAAACTCCATTTAGTGGGGCTTCACCCCTCCTAAAAATATTTTTTCTAAAACCATTTAGCAATTTGTCCCATATTTCTGTATACAATTTGTATTACCTCAGCTCAGCAAACTTTATCGCTGGAGACCCTGATAATTTAATGGTGGGGGAGGGAATCCCATATTTCTTCAGGGGATTGCGCCACCCCTGAGGGTCAAATCCTATAATCACCCTAGGTCGTCGCTTTGTACAGCATTGGCTTCAACTACAAGAGAGCTAGATAGAATTCCCCAACCCATCCTCCAAAATCCTTGTCTCTTGTGGATCTTTGCAATCCAGAAGCTTCCTGTTCTATGGCTTCCTCCAGTCTCTGTGGTAACAACAATCCCCCACTAGCTGTCATTTGTATCATGTTAACCATAAACACAACACTTACATATATATTTCAAATTAATTTCAATAAATGGAGGATTCATAATTAAGTGCAGTACACAGGGGTTGCTCCAGTAAACAGCTGCAAGAATCCCACCTCAGCCAAACCACTGACGTTTTATCTAATTCAAACAATTACCGATTTTAGGCCCAATGAAACTTTTCGAGGGGTCTGTAGATGATGTAACTGCTGTCATTCAGAGGAACGTGACAGGAGCCGTAAGGTCCGTCAGTTTGGAGGCCCATTTCACTCTATATGAACAGAGGCACATTCACATGGTGAGAGGCCCCCCTACTATTTTTTATGACGTTGTAGTTATCCCCTGGAGGGGGGATTAAAATAGTATTATATGAGGTTAGTTGAAGTCCCTTTGCAGCAGCAGCCCCTGGGCTTCAGCCTGGGTAAACCCATACATTAAAGCGCCCCTGTATAACTACGAACACATTTTCTGTACATTGTTTTTCTGCTTAAAATAAACATGTTCGTAAATAAACAGTATGATTCTTGAAAGTGAATTAATATTTTTCACACTTGTTATTCAGGATGCCTGAATAACAGAGTCCATCTCCTAATTCTCCCCTGTTCCCCCAGATGGTTTTTTTTTGCCACATGGAAATTAAGCGGCTTCTTCTACATCACAAACGTACCGCTGCGGACCTTGTCTCTCCCACACAGCCTCTACGCACCTTACATAATTAGCTGATTTTTTTATTCTACGTTTCACCTCAGCACACCATGAGTGACCCAACACTGCCCCTCCCAGCATCCATTCCGCACCAACGTGCTGAAGACCAGGCAGGAACTGGTAAAGAAGCTCATGAGGAACATGGCGCTCGCTGCAGGCGCGTCATCGCATTCCAGCCACCAGGAACCAGTTAATTAACTTTCTGCTGAGTTCAGAACCTGAGATAACATCCCTTCCTTATTATCCTGAAGGTTGTCCAAACAGATGATCCCCCCCACAAAAAAAGTACGGCCCATCTGTTCCGCAGCAATGGGAGGCGTTAGGTGGCTGTGCTTTAATGAATTGCACAGTAAGAAAAATATGAAATTTGTACTCGTGTTCATTAAAAAGGCATCTCACTGTTTGTTGATGTCCAGATGAAGATCTGCTTTCTAATGCCATTTGGCAGCCACCTGAGTGCCCCCTCTGAGGATGTCAAGATCTGAATATATCACTTTAACCTGGAAAGCGAAAGGTGATAATAATCATATTTTTATAATAAGATGAAACTATACTGATCCCCGTGGGAGGAAATATTCTTATTAGATATCGGGCACAAAAGTGTTCAGTGATGTCATCCCTGAATGTCACTGGCTGTACATATCTTCCTGGTGTCCAGCTTGTGGTTTTATTACAGAGATAATTGTCTCCACGAGAATCAGCATAATTCTGTACCGGGGTTAACTAAGAAGAACAAAGAAACAGCCTTGTTATACTGAGGGAATTGCCTCTGTGTACGCCAAAAACGTCTGTTTTGGGGGGAATTATACTAACAAGTTTGTCAATAACAACACAAGGTACAGAAAGATTATTTTGGCAAGTCATGTGATTATTCTTAATTGTCAAAGTGTGGTCACACTGATCCTTGAATGTTTTGCAGTATATAAGACTGACGGCTCACCTCAGAATTGTATTTTGTTCATCCATCCGATTTCCGTTCAGCTCCTCGAATCGAAGTCCATTCCTGGCAGCAAACGCATGAAAACATGTCATCATGCAGCTCAGAATGTCAGGCTATGAAACAACACAGCTTGCAAATGTGACCAAGGGTGGCTGGGTTCTGCTGTTCCTTTTGCTGAATCTGAATTGCTGATGCATAAAGAGTCACAGTCACAGAGTACTCAACTGGTTGGTTGAGACAAAATCTTGGTCTGGATTTTTACTTTCTGGACCTGAACTATGACAATGGATGGATGAAGACAGGGCTGGACTACCATTAAAAATTGGACCTTTAATTTGAGGTTCCTCACAATAAATTTGGCTCAGCGCAGGGAGGATGGTGTCCCACAATAGATCTGTCACTCAACCCGGAAGATGCGCTGTGTGCCCCATGGCCAGTCCAGGCCTGTCTGAAAGGCAGCGGAGGTCTGTTTCCAGTACTTTCTGCCATTTCCCTTCGTTGAGCATGTCCATCTTTTAACTAACCTTAACGCTTCTTTAACAAAAGAGTCACCTTATTACATTACACGGGTGTGTACATATTACCTTTATGTTTACCTTTCATTTTCCCATCTAGGCAGCAAACATTTGCATCCTTTATATTTAAATATTTATTGCCTTATTTGCCTGTTTGAACAAATCCACATATGAACCAAAAGATCCAAAGAAACTCTTTTCACATTTCCATTTTTATCTGAACCTGCTAATCAGGGGGGAAAAAAACATCAAGGAACGTCCTGGAAAACTAGCTGGAAAACACGCCATATTCCTGAAGAGGTTATGAAGGGACTCGGACATGCAGAGGAGCTGGTGATTGCATTGAAAGTGCTGGAAAGGTTATGCAGGGTCCCAGTGAAGCAAGAACATGCAGGAGCTGTGGGGGGGGGGAGGGTGCAGGAGCAGGAGATAAAGTCTCACTTGGGGTCATTCTCACCTCAGCCTTCTGGGTGTGACTTCCGCACCCCAGGTGTGGTTTATTCTGTGCATCTTTGTCTCTGAGCTTTTGGAAGATACTATTACCCGCCTATCAGCAAGCTCCTAGCCACAGTCACAGCATCAGCTTTGGTACTAAATGTCCATAAAGATAGTATTCCCCAATAACACACCACGTGTACCATGGTGCATCACCTTTATTTAAACCTGCTGATCGTATTGGACACATTGCCCATTATATAAAAAGCAATTTACTGGTTGCAATCTGCACTGATTTGCACTACTGATTATCCTGTTAAATCTATTTAATTCTTATGTTTTTATAT
>JAAGVU020000039.1:15674179-15700745 GCA_011763525.2 Mormyrus iriodes
TATGTGTGTGTGTGTGTGTGTGTGTGTGTGTGTGTGTGTGTTCTTTAATTTTTTTAATGTGTGGACCAATACTGCCAGTACAAAATCCTAGTATGTAGATGTACCTGGCCAATAAAGTGAATTCTGATTCAGATTAGATAATTATCTGTTGCCGTTAGCAGATGGGAGTTGGCAAGTTCAATTTTCAAGTTTTAACGTGACATGTATTTGGAACATAGTGGAAAAATAAGGTAGCATGGGAATGGCGTAGCTTTACAGGATGTGCAAATTGTCACTGTCAGGGGCCTTTGTAGGTACTGAAAAGATCAGGGGCTAAGTAAAGTTTGCCTGGGGCTTTTCTTTTCAGACACATAAGTAACTATCAACATGCATACATGTTCAAGGAAACTGAGGCAATTAGCCATTGGCAATTAAATATCACTAGTATAATTTATCATCTGATTATCATTTGATCAAAATAAATAATTTCTTACATCTCACCTTTAGGACCACGAAGAAACAAATTCTACGCTACATTATTATATTACAATATCCAAAATCCCAGATGATATTCCATTTCACAAGATCTAAATGATCATCCCATCCTGGGTTATTCCCGGTCTTGTGCCTCTAGCCTCCAAAATAGCCTCCGGACCTTCACAACCCTTAATAGAATAAGTAGGTGCAGAAAATGAATAGATGGATATATGATCATAGAAATATCTTTCAAGTTTCTCTCTCTCTCTCTCTCTCTCTTACTCTCTCTCTCTCACACACACACACACACACAGTGTGATCCAGTGGACCCTGACTCAACCGACTGCAGCAGCTCATCATAACCATCACTGCATGCACTGGCTGTGCTGTTTGTGGTCTCTGGACAACATAAATTTATACAGATATTATGATTACATCTGTGATAAAAGAGACGTTTTTTCTTTCTTATCCCTATTTAGCATATATGTATGTGTTTTGTTCCAAAAGTGTGCTTTGGTAATACTGATTCTTATGGTCATTTCCTTGTGCGCTTTTACACCGCTGGAATTTATGTCAGGAGCCAGAACGTATCTCCAGAACCAGGAACTTCTGTCGTGTTCACACTCCAGGAACTCGGCCCAATTGCAGTTCCTCGGAGGCAGTTCCAGACCCCTTTTTTAGTACCTACTCCAGACTCGGTACTTTTCGTTCGAACCCGAACTACTGCGGAGGCGCTTCCAGCGATAGCTTGCTGATTGGTTGACCACAAGCACCGACGCTAACTTGGAGGTTATGCGGAAGTGCGGGGAAAATAGATTTAATTAGCGCAACAAAATTGAGCAGATGAAATTATTTTTGAAACTGATACATTTAATGAAAACATTTTTTGCTTGCGTCTCCCTATTTCTGCATTGGAAAATTCTATCATTCTAAGCAATATACTTTTGTCTAGTATCGCTGGTAATGTGGTGAAACTCGCTTATTAGCCGAGTAAGGTTAATATCGTTTTTTATTGTGAAACCGAAAGATCGATCTGGCGGCAAGATTTAATAATAAAACATAAACATGTATGGATCGTATGAGTAAAATATAAACATAGTCTGTGTCCCATTTTGATCGCGAATTATTTAACAAAAAACGTGTTCACCCTCCATTGTTTTGGCGTGGCGGTTTAGTTTCGAATTATGTGTGAAGTTTAACCTACGAGCTTTTTGCGTTTCCCGTGCTTATTTAGCAAAAAGGTCCTAATTATGTTTTGCAGTGTGAGAGTGGCCAAGAATCATAAAAGTTCCCCTTCCTTGTAACCAGGGACCAGGTTCTGAAAGCTCCATGTGAAAGCACCTAATACAGCAAACCTATATGAACTAGATTGAATACCCATGTTCAGTGATTTACCATGAGTTTTCTTCTTAAAATAGCCAATAAGGCTAGATAAGTTTTTAAAACTGGAGCTTTTTATCTGGATGAACGTGACTTCCAACTTTTTGTGCACTGTGTAGCACTTGATTGCTCCCCCATCCTTCAGACATCGCAAGTCAAGTTCTGCTCTGTTACACAGTCTGTGTGTTGATTTGTTATAACACCTCCTTTTTCCATCTGCAGACAGGCCCTTCTCCCTTTTTCAGCATGAAAATACTAAGGGCTAGGCTTAAAAATACTCCAGGCTATAGCCCCGGGTGATCGGACCTAACAATACCAATGGTCAATGACAACCATCAACCATATCATGGCATCACCCACAAGCACAGGTTTCAGACAATATGTGGTGCCTGCCTATGATTTATCTCCCACAGAATCACAGGGTGACTAGTGCCGTTTACTTGCGTCGATTAGAAAGCCCTCATGAGGGGCGCCAGCTCACCCAGGGTTTACATATGAAATCCGACCGCTCCCCATTGCGCTCTGATTCAGGTCACACATTGCCCTCCAGGTATCCATGAAGGCAGACAAGCACTGTTCTGAGTTTTTCTGATTGCTCCTTCCTCACACACTTCACAATAATTGCTGACTCCAATGCTTCTGGCTGATTCTGGAGTCTGTACCCAACATGACGACAAGCATGGTTGCTTTGAAATTATTGGTGTTTCAGGAACAACAAGCTGCTGCACTGTTTGCGCCAGTGGAGGTACAGTTCACGCTGTGGGAAAATACAGCAGATGACAGCAGGTACAACTACGTTGTTGTGGTGGGAAACTGCTCTACAGCATCCAGGGTGGTGAGTCTGCTTGAGCAGTCCCCCACAGATAAATAACAACTAGCCTGTAAAAACACACCTCTTTCAGAAGTTTGGTCTCATGGAATCTAAATGGGCGTGGCAGCTGCTGTCATTGCTCAGTCCCAGAGATGCAATGCCCTCAGATTAATGGACCACATGCCAGCCCTTTTGGGGAACCACAGGTCCTGCTTTATCTCCAGGGAACTGTTACAGCATGTGCCAGAGCAGGTGCGCACAGCCTCAGCTAACACACCTGTCAAAGATTTGGCCGACTGCTTCAACTCTGCTTTACAGGCATACCTCGCCACCATGACATCAGTCAACCCAGTCTACAAGCCAAATTCCAACCAACCAATCAGTCAGTGTTTTTACCACAGCCACTTTGGTGAAAAAGCAAAGAAGTGCCGCCCACCATGCAGGTTTAACCGCGGCTCTCAGGGGTCAGTAAACGCTATTTCAGCCAGTCCTTATTACAGACAGCCAGTCAGGACAGAATTTTTTGTGCAATACTGGCGCACAGGTGAGTGTACTGGCAGCATCACATGTAGCTTCGGGTACAGAAGGGTCCGCACTGGAGGCTGCTAATGGTACCAGGATCCCTATTTGTGGGACACGGTATGCCATACCATACTTCAGCAGGTGGTGCTTCAGTCGAGATTTTGTCTTGGCGAAGGTCGCTAGGCCACTGATGGGCACCAACTTCTTGTGCACACAGGACTTATGAGTCGACGTAAAGGACGACTGGCTGGTGGATGTGAAAGACTTTGCCACCCTCCCTTGTGCCCTCAATAGTATTGTTACCTCCTCTCTGTCGCCACTTCGAACCGGATAACTCAATAACATTATAGTCCTGGACCACTACCTGGTCCCACATATACAGGACTTCTTGCGCAATTAGGTGGGAGAGTAATTTGTTCTCAGGTTGACCTTGTACGGGGCTATCTGCAGGTGCCCAGGCACCCAGAGGACATCCCTAAGACAGCGATTATCATCCCCTTTGAGCTATTCGAATTTCTGTACGTGCTGTTCAGGCGTGAAAATGCAGCACAGACGTTACACATACTGGTTGCCTGCTCCTCCAGGGCGAACATGTTGACCACCTCTGAACCCTGTTTGAGTGCCTCCGCCTGCATGGGCTAATCATCAATCAGGCTGAGTGCGGATTTGGGGTGTCTGATAGATTTCCTGGGCCTCCACATTACCAAGGATGGCGCGATTCCTCTGCAGTCCAAGGTGTCTGCTATGACTAACTTGGTGTGGCCCCACACAGTACGGGCACTCTAGGAATTCCAGGGGATGGTGAATTTCTGTCACTGGTTCATCCCCTGAGCAGCTGTGATCATGCAACCTTTGTATGAGGTGCTGCAGGGCCAGTCCCCAAAGCACCCTGTCACATGGTCCCAGGATAGGGATAAGGCAATGGATGCAAAACAGGCTCTGGCAGAGGCAACCATGCTAGTACACCCACTACCAGGCGCTCCCATCACCCTTACAACTGCAGAATCAGAGCAATCAGATGGCACTTGGCAGCCATTAGCATTCTTCAGTCCACAACTGCACTACAGTGAGCGCAAGTACTGTGCCTTCGATCGCGAGCTCCTTGGCCTGTACCTGGCTGTCCGACATTTCTGTTGCGTGCCAGAGAAGCAACCATTCATTGCATTTGTTGACTACAAGCAGCTGTTTCTGGCGATGTCCGATTGCGATTACCTACATCTCTGAGTTCTCTGCAGACATCCAACATGTCAAGGGCAAAGACAATATAGTGGCTGACTGCTTGTCCCGCCCTGCACTTAGTACTATGCACATGGGCATAGATTACACCCTGTTAACTGGCAATCAGTCTGCAGACCCGGAGGTCCAAGTTTTCTGGAAGGCAGAGACAAGCCTGCGGTTTGCCGATATTAAGCTGGATGGCATGAGCATCATGCTGCTGTATGACAGCTCCATGGGTCAGCTGTGACCAATCATTCCTAGCAGCATCCAGGTCAATGGGCATCTCAGCGATTGCTGGCAAACAAGTTTGTGAGCCATGGCTTCACGAAAGATGTCCAGGACTAGACAGCGGCTTGTGTTGCATGCCAGAGGGCTGTGGGATAATGCCACATCAAGGCACCATTGGCTCTGTTTGTTGTGCTTTTCCAGCATTTCAAACATGTTAATGTTGACCTAGTGAGGCCCCTTCCCTCATCCCAAAGCTTCACACACCTGCTCATCATTGTAGACAGGACAACTAGGTGGCCAGAAGTTGTACATTTGACATCCACTTCCACTGCTGACGTGACCAGAGCCTTCATCGCTCCTGGGTAGCCTGATTTCACATCACCTCCGACTGGAGTGTGAAGTTCACCTCGGAATTGTAGACTGAGGTGGCACTGAACCTTTTGCATTGCGTCACCACTTACCACCTAGCTAACAGCCACTGCGATCGATTTTACCAATCGCTGAAATCGGCCCTTAGGGCGACAGTGACCAATAACTGCTGGCTCAACTGTTTACTGTGGGTGCTGTTGAAGCTGAGGAGGGCCCACAAGGAAGACTTAGGAGTCTAATCTGCTGAACTGGTGCATGGCCAGATGCTCTGGGTGCTGGGGGATTTTGTGCCAGAGGCCACTACCCTCTGTTCTGCATCTCTGCAGTGCTCTGTCCAGTTGGACAAGGCCACTGCATTTAAGCCCGTGCCCACAACTCATCATGGCTTGCCCCAGTCCTGGATTCCATCTCATCTGCAGTTGGCGAAATAAGTTTTGACTAGCATGATGCACTCCCAGGCCCCCTGAAGCCATAGTATGTTGGGCTAGTCTAAGTCCTGGAGCCAGGGGACAATACATTCATGATTGACATGGGAGGCAGACAGGAGACCATCTCCATGCACCGGCTCAAACCAGCGCACAGGGACCTGACCCACCGTTTCAGCCCCACTGATACCCCATGTACAGGTCAGCTCCACCAGTGTTCACGGCGTCAGGGGTGGTTCCCAGTTCTCCTTTGATCCAACCTCCACAGGTTCAGATGCGGGCAGACCAAGTGGTGCATGTTTCACCCAAGCTGTCAATGCCTGTGCTGGTGAATTCTAGGGAGGCTGGGATGGTGGTGGAGTGTGCCACATGATATCAAGACGCAAAATTCATTGACTGTCTTATGCCAATGATGTGTGCTTTTGCATCAATTGTAGTGGGAATGAAGGAAGATAGCAAATTCGCTGATTTTAGTTTTTCTGATTACAAAATTTTGTCCCATGTGCTCCTTCCTCACTCCACAACAACTGTAAAGTTGTGGTGCTCAAGGAGAAGCAATCAACCATCAGGAACTACAGTTCTTTATTCAAAAACCCCTCAGCTGCTTTCAAAATGTATAACATTTCATTTAAGCTGAAGAAGCAATTTTCTTTCCGCTGAGAACATTATTTGGCTTTGTATCAACATAAAATGTATTTCTCAAAAAATATTAAGACAGTCATGTTACTGGGGGTTACGGTTTAATATTTAGGTGACATAATTTACCAAAAAGGTGTTTTGCATAGATGGATAATGGAAACAAGACCTCTGTATATAATGTTTTCTGAGAAATGATATTTTCCTGGCTGGATCACATATGAAAGATCCATTTAAGTGGCCTGTGAATGTGAGTAATAGGCAGAATAATCTGCTCCATCAAAGAGGGAGTGATCTTTGCTGACCTCTGCATTTCCTAGTTACCTTTGGCCCCAGTGATTTCAGGAAAGGGACAAAGAAGGGACTATAGTTCATGCCATTCGTAAAGAAACACTGTCCTTCAGTGACTGTTTGAAAAAAAAAATAGGCAAGGTCACGTGTGTCACTCGATTCGTACATGAGAGACTATTTAAAATGGCTTTGAAGATTTGATTTAGCTGAGCATTTGTGCTCCCAAAATGGCAATTTCCGTTTGTAGGTTAACAAGTTCATGACTAGGACACACCCATGCGTGCGGTGACACTGCGTGTATGCTGAAATGACTCTCCCCCTCAGGGAGCTTCGTCCAGAGACTTACTCTGTTTTTATTCGGAAATTATCTGTTACTGACATCCTTATTCCTCCAGCCGAAAGTCAACACTGGCTTTGGAAGATCTCTCAACAAGAATTCTATGAATAACTGTATTTATGCTATCTAATGATAATATCTACAGCACCATGAGCACGATATTCAACTGAACTGTACAGTGCTACTGTGGTATCTTTTAACAACTTTCTGTATTCATATGATTATTGATAGTTCAGGAAAGACTTATTCCAACATTCTCTGTAATGTATGTGTTTTTCCTGCAGGTTGATCGTTACATTCAATCACAAATATTCAATACACTAGTAAACCCTTTAAGGTAGTACTTGGTGTGGAGGCTGACTCTCTCTCTCTCTCTCTCTGTTCCTGCTCCCATCAGTCTATGAATTGTTTTCAACAGTTTCTTTTTAATGGCAATTAAAATGACAAAGTGTCTGTCAGACTTGTGTGAACAAATACAAGAAAATGCATTGCAGGAATGTTAGCATTCTGGCAAAGGGTATTCGTTTCCAAAGTGTGTAATTTTAATGTTTTGCCAGAAGATCATATTTGCACAAAACACTGACAAAACAATAGCCCTATGTGGGGAGCCTGAACATAACAGGCTGACATTTTAGTAAAGACTTGTAACCTAAAGCTATCAAACCGTATTTTGTTAGTGTCTGTGTGCATTACATTACAGCCACGTTTCCAAACCGATCGTATCACAGTGAGATGATTTTATGAGCTATGCTGAAAATGACTCATCCTTATAAAAAGCACAGTTGCCAAACCTCAAAATTGTGTTTTCATAAACACTGCAGAAAACAAATCTCCCAGCAGATTGTCTCTATCCTGTGCCTTTTTAATGTGAATCTCAGGCGGATTTTTTTTTTCAGTTCTCTCATATGACAGTGTCAGGACTTATTCAGCTAGTTAATGATACATGTAGCAGAAATTCTCTGGATACCTGTACTATTTGATTGCCTTTTGGAGCAACAAATCACTGAATGAAAACTGTAGATATTAAATGATATTTCGCTGTGCGCTCTCATTGTTCAGATCTTATTAAATTGCTTAAATATGGAGTCTTTCTGGGCTCAATCTTGAGTCCATCTCCCTATCTTTTGAATGTACAAATGTTGCCTGAAGTCATGTGGTACAGATGGGATGGAAGTCAATGTAACAGTGAAACCAAACAAGCCAAAATCTCCCAGCAAATGAAGACCAATGAGTTATTGTACTTTCTGTTAAATTCTGGCACAGAGATACGAGCTCTGATGTAAAAATTACATGAAACAAATTGCAAAATGTAAGTTTAGCTTATGGTTTAACCTTTGGCTTTGAAAAGGAAATTTTATAGTGAGGGCTGTTTATTTTTCTATCCTGCTTCCTCGAAATAGAATTACAATACAAAGATGAGCCCTGTGTTGATCATATTATCTGTCTAAGCACCTAATTATTCCTCATGTGACCCACTGATCTAATCAAAGCTATACAGATTTGAGCAGTAAAATTTCCCTGTAGGGAATCAACCGGTACCTCTGCTCTGGTTTTAAGGGCTGTGAATCGATCCAGATCTTTTCCATAACAAAATAAGAAATATTTTAAAGGTAGTGTGTTACTTTTAATCCAAGTACTGCATTTGGTAAATGCAGTACTTGGATTAAAAGTGGATGTGTGAAGATGTTCTTCTAATGATACAGATGTGTGTGTGTGTGTGTGTGTGTGTGTGTGTGTTATTAACAAAGCTCGATTACAGCAAAACCTTCAGTATCTGAACTGTTATGCTCCACAAAATCTGTCTGTCAGGATTCATACAAAACTCTGACTTGTCACTGTTCCTAACTGGTTCCCTGCAGTCACAGAACAAGTCTGGAAATGTTTCTACTCAGATAGTGCTGAATACACACACCGCTGTGTATCTGATGGATATTCCGTCGACACCTCAGCCTGCTTTGCATAATTTTATCCCCATATAGAAAAAAAGAATACACATGCTGTCGACCTCCAGTTATACTTGCATACTTAAAAATTTACCTCACTATGTTTCAGAGACCAACCTTTAGCGTTAATAAAACTTTTTGCGCATTTTATGTTCTTAAAGTGACACCCTTAAACTGAGTGGTGCTCCTCCCTCAAAGAACTGCAGAAATAACGCTCAGAGGCGCACTGTTGGAAAGTGTTCCGGTTTTTCCCGTGCTGAAATAACCAGCTTGGTGGTTTCCAGCGACCTGCTTTGCCATATGCAATCAGATTGCCTGTCATGACAGTTGTTTCACCTTAGATATCACATTATGTGTGTGTGTGTGTGTGTGTGTGTGCGTGTCTCACATCTAATTAATTACTCTCATTAATAAAAATAATAAAATGTGAAAGAAAAATCAGACGTGCATCATTTTATTGCATGCTATAGATTTGCATAACATGCAATTGAAAGTATGCCCATTATAAAAACCTGCCTAAAAAAGCGGATCCCACTAATGTTTATGTTGGTGTTAATAGGACCCACGGGCGTGCGGTGTCGCATCCCTCGGACCGGCTCCGGGCACTGCGCCACTCGGACCTGGATGACTCACCCCCCCCCAGGCTGTCATTCAGAAGGGATGTTCAACGTCAACCTGGGGGGGACCCGAGAAGAACAGCCCCTCCGGACCCCGGCAGCTCCGCACTCGGGCTTTAACCCGCCCCCTCCCGATCGACCGGTCTCATGTAAGGAGAGAAAAAAGAAAAAAGGATAGAACGATGCCCTGTTTTTGACAGCTAAGCCTGTCAGCCAGTGGTGTGTGGCTCTGCTTGGGGGGTGGGGGCGGTGTAGGGAAGTCCGGGCCCGGTTCGGGGGAGGCGGGGTGGTAATTAATGAAGGGCAGGAGGGGCGGGTGATGCGCTGAGGAGGGGAGCTCCAGTGCGTCCCGGTGCAGCGCTCACCGTCAGCCGAGGCGGCGGCTCCAGGCAGCGGCTGGCCGAGCGCTCCGCCCAGGTAAGGGGGACTGGACGCGCTCCCGGGCACCGCCGCTCTTCATCGTCTTTCTATCGTTTATCCGGTAGGTTGATGTTAAGATAAAATGGGGAGAATGCAGTGCACATGCATGTAAGATGGGGGCTAAAATGGGGGCCAGCGAGGGTAGGGGGAGCGGAGCCGCCAGCACGGGAAGCTCCTTCTCCGTGAAGCGGGACGAAGCACCGACCGATCGGCGTCTCGGAGCTGCACGCCTGGGCTAAGCTTGCGGGGGGCAACGAGGGTCCGGGATAACTCGTTAACCAAACTACCCGGCCCCATCATTACTTTAACGTCACTATTTTTATCAGCTTTTTCGTTCGTCCCCTCGAGTCCGCATTCTTCACCGGACGTTCGCCGGAACCTGCCGAGCCAAACCTTCGCATATGTGGCGACCGGCAGGTAGCCGCACCGCAGCGGGGTTTTAGTTAATACGCCTAATCGAGCCATGAGCAGGGTCACCGCAGCCGGCAAAGGCTCGGCGATGGTTAAAGATGACCGTGCTGCTACTGGGGGTGGGAGGGAAGCTCTGTCAGCCCGGGCCTGCCGGCCGTTAATGATAAACCAGCGGAGCAGTATGACACTTACGGTCTTAAAGAGGAAAGCATGGCCGTTGCCCTTTATCGTGGCAAATATCCGATAAGCTGCTGTAATGCACGGCTGCAGTCATAAAAATGCATGCACATCCCACCCGGAGAGTGTTAGCATGTGTGTTCTATTGCAGACGCACGTTTTATATTGGGTAAAGTAGTTACACGCACATATTGCTGGACACAGTGATGCACGAAGGCATGCATGGCTTTGCAGTGTGTTCTTCCGTCTGATTTGTTGTAAATTAACGAAAACGAAGAGGCGCATTGTTTTCTTTATTATTATTATTTTGCGTTGGATAAACCAGTGAAATGCATGCATCGCTTGCATAGAGAGTGTTTGGGCATGCAATTTGATATGCCGCTCGCTGCAAAGGAACCACGAAAAAATGTATGCATCAGGACTACATTATCTATTTTCATATATATATATAAACTATGCCGGCGTCCCAGGTTGAATGTTACAATGGCCTCGCGCGCATTAAAGCACGCAGCAGGATTATAATGTTAGAATTTTGACGTGGTGATGTTAGCTGGATCGGGTCAACACGATGATGACAACAACAATAATAATAATAATAATAATAATAATAAAAAATCTTTGCGGGATTAGGTTTTACGGGACATTCATTTGCATAAATCAGGTTGGAAAATGCTGATGTGACCCGTTTCACACCTGTTTGTGCAGAGTCTGATTTTCTGTAATGTTTACGACTTACTGGGAAATGCAAACAGGGGATGAATTTATTTTGAAAATGCTTTTTGGTGCAACCTTTAAGGTAAGGTTTAAGAGAGCGTTGTACCGCTTTTTACTGACCTCCAGCGTCTCCTTTGGACGGCGGAGGAGTACTCATTAACTCCAACGAGGCCAACAGTGAAATTTAAAAAAAAGAAAAGTAGTTAAAAAGGTCAATGCGATTTTTTTAGAGGAACTGGCGTTTAATAGGTGTTTCTCCTTACCAGAGGCGGGAATAGTGAGGTTAGTAATATTGTATCGGATTATGGGCATCTGTGCAGCCCTCGCTATGGCATTTTTGAAAAATCTTACTTTTAACCACCGAATCAGATTAGACACATTGTGGGAATATTTAACCGATTTTGATCCTTTCCTGCGTTCAGCCGGCTATGCGCTCGGTCTTCTATTTCTACCACAACTTTATCAGGTTTCATAAGCCCAGCATGGTTTCTGAAAGAGCTTTTTTTTGTCTATTATTCGCAAAGAAAAGCTCTTAACACGCCTTCCCCGTTCTGTATATGGTGCCACTTTTTGCCAGAGAAATATAAGGAGTAATGTACTAACGTGATAGCTGTGTCTCCTATCATCCATCCGCAGTTACATAGGATCAGTCAGGTGGTTTTTCATGTTCCTGTATGACCATTGCAGTTTCCGTGTATTAAATTGGAACTCGTCAGCATTACATTTTTTGTCTATGCATATAGTGTACGTGTGTGTGTGTGTGTGTAAATCTTTATGGACCATTTAAAAAGTAAGGAAAAGTCAATGATCAAAAAAGTAATTTTTAAAGAGTGACTAAAAACAGCAAATCCCACCCTTTCCATATAACATTAGTAAGTTTTCTTGGAGTGCATGATAATTAAGTAGTCACTTTAGCTGTCAGTCATGCTGGTTATCTTTCCCACCCAGAGGAGAGGCACAATGGGCGTTCAGTTACGCATGGATACTGTCATTTGTGACTGATTCATTCATGGCATAAATAAACTGTGTGTAATTGACCAAAGCCTCCATATCTAAGAACTTTTAGTGTCTTCTCACTGTTTTGCAGTCTCAGTAAGATTATCTTCCTTTTCAGATAGCACTTTTTCAATGTAAAACACCTATAGAATAATGGAGGAAAGTAGGACTTGTTTACGACACCCCAGGACAACGTGAAGGAATCATTAGTTTGAGATTTAACTGACATGCAGAGCCCTTATATAACCAAATGAAAATGCAAGTATATGTATTTATAAACCGTCTGTCTTGTTAACTTGTTGGACTCTTCTTTTTTTTTCTTTTTTTATGAAGACTTTCATTAGTCGCCAAGGTCCAGGCTGGCTTTGGTTTTAAAGATCCCGTCTGGTCATCTTTCAGCCCGTGCTGCTTTGGTCGTTTATCACTTAGCAGCACGTGGATGTTCTTCTGGGTGGCCTTGAGGCGCGAATGTCCTCTCTAGTAGCCCAAGGCTGCGGTGAGTGTTCAGCCCTTAGCAGAAAGGCGCGTGGAGGTTGAAAACCTTGTTCCTGTGGTGGGTTTGGACCTGTAGCTTGTGATGGACCAGTATTCATTGATGGTGCTGGTGGCTTCAGTTATGTGCTGCACTAGCTATTCTCCTCTATATTAATCAGGATAAATGAAAACCCTACAGTCTGCCCTTGCTCATAAACCGTGAAATCCCTGCAAATGTGACGTTAATTTACCCTCTCCTCCTAGCACCTATATGTATGTATCGTCATTGCATTTTTGTTCATTTGGAAAGTTCCAGCGCTGCCCATTAGTGACTACTGTAACGCGATTTTTGGTCTTCTAATTCTGGGGACACCTTTAATGGAAATCTCGTGCAAGGTCTCTTTGGCAGGAAGACAAACGCACATTTTCTCTGGAGAATATATTAACCGGCTGTTCGTGGTGCCCAGTTCAGGGAAAGGTCTGACTTTTAGAAGCTGTTTCTTCTCTGGGAGCATGAAAATTCATATTTGATTGTTTGTTTTTCCTCTTGTTTTGTTAGGGAAGAACGAGATGCTTTTTGTTTCCAAAATTAATTCATGTTGAACTGGTGAGTAACCTCCCCCTTCTATTTAAATGTTCATTTGTGTGTGTGTGTGTGTGTGTGTGTGTGTGTGTGTGTTTGTGAGACACACACATCTGTCAATTTCCAAATATGGCATTGTGGAAGATGGTGAATGTTTTTATAATGCATAGTAATGCTCACGTACACCACACAAGCAGTATAGGAACTATGTATATATTTTATATCTAAAAAGGTGAGTTTATTTCAGGTTAAGCTTTAGTATGAAATGTATGTAGTCTTTTAACCTTGGATCTACTTGATATGTTTACACTGTAATTGTAATATGTCTGTGAAACTGAAATTTCAGTGTGCTCTGCTTCACGTCTTATATTTATTTAAAAATAGGCCTGGTCCCAACAGATTCCTTTTATTGAATTAAGAGTTGTTGATTTTTTTTTTTTTTTTTTTTTTTTTTAACTTCAGAGACAGATGAGATTAATATCCAAGTCTTATGAGAATTTTCAGCTGACAACACACGGCAAGTTTCATGCAAAACCTTTCAATAGTCTTTTTATCTTTGCTCAAACAGTGTTTGCGATGAGTAATAAGGTGTCTACAAATCTGTGGCATAGAGCCTGCTTTAAGTTATGCTATTAGCTAAAATATATTTGAAATAGTTTCTTCTAGTTGCTAAAAGACGTAATCATGTCATAGACCTTTATCGTTATGATGTATGCTCGGGTAAATGCCTACAAATAAAATTTTAGAAGAGGTCCCAATATATTGGTTGAATATTCCAATAGAGATTTGGTTTAAGATTACACAGGAATTTGAAACGGCAATATTTGGCAACATCCCAGTGGACAATCAAGCAGAATTTTCTTTGATGATAGTTTTTTGCAGGTAGTAGGTATTGGGGTTGAAGCTTGTGTGCTATAGCTGGTTGTTGAATGGATCCTGTTACTGTGTTGGTGTGGAGCCCGTGGGTGTTGGTAGCTGGGAGAGGGTCAGCATGTGGGCTAAGGCTACATCAGCGGTGGTGTGAGGGTGAGCGCCCCACTCTGGTAGGAGGCATGTAAGGCCATGGGTGTGTTTATGGTGCCGTAGGCCGGGGGTGTAGTGTGTGTTGGTGTGTTACGCGCTGTGTAGCAGTATAGCGGTTGCTGTGTTGTGGCCTCCATGTCACTTATTGCTGGATTGGACTGCTTCTTATCACTGACCCATTTTCCTTTCCACTGAATTTTAAATGTTACCGGCTGTCCTGGGGTAAAGGAACCCATGAGGCGCTGGCTTGTGTCTCGGAGTATGATGGGATCTCGGCCTGCCTTCCACCCATAATGGCGTACCCAAGCTGACCCAGAGTGTGGCCCATTTGGCACGGGTGCCACGGTAGCGGCTTTCCTGGCGGCTGGGAGTAACACAGTTCCTCAGGATGCGGGGGCGAGCCTTTACCTCAGCCCTGCACAGCACGGGGTCCACAGTGCACAGATCTGCTGGCTTGCCGATTAGAAGAAGCACGCTTTAATTATACCGCCGATGCTTCATGCTTATTAGGATGTACAAGAAAGAATAATCTGCTCACTTTTCTTGGACTACACGTGTAGGCTAAAAATATGTAGGGGCTGCGGAAAGAAAAGCTATTATCTGCCCTTTCTAATTTCATCCCCCCACAGGAAACGGATCGCTCCGCTCATGCTCACCAAGCCTGCAAGTCCCCACGCCGCAAACCGCTAAAGGGGGCCGCGCTTGTGAATGTAATTTACACTCCCCAATTAAACTGTCGACCTCTGCCCCGTAGTATGGGAAGTGACTTTCTTCGCTTTTTTTCTTTTTTGTCGTAACGTTTATGAGCTTGTGTTATGATCTGCAGTGTCACCGTCTTTGCATGATGATGCTTTTGTGCTGAATCATCATTGGGATTCTTCATTGTCGATGCACGATTGTGCCTACGATGAAAAACCGTTCGGTTCACCTCAAATGGCAGCATCAGTATACAACAACAACAACAACAGACGCGTGTCAAAGGACGGGAAGTAACAAATGACAAAGGGTCGGGATTTACGATAAATGTTTGAGAGCGCAGGGTGGTAACCTTATGGATTTTTTGCATGTGACTGAATGCATGTCTAAGCAGCTTTGTTTAGCGAGCAGTCCAGGCGTTTCCACCCCAAAGGGTTAAACTGCTCTCAGCACAAAGAAACGCATGACTTCTTGCTAGAATCAGATGACTTAATTTGAATTCGGAATGCTGCCCTCCCCCCTTATTTATTTTTGATTATATTTTACATTCTGAAGAAATAAAACATTTAATTAATGAAAACAAACCAGAATAAGCTAGCCAGTAAGTGTACTTTCTGAGCTGCATCGGTGTTTAATCTGGAGGAGTTTGCCAGTCCGGGGAGCATAGGGGAATGTCAGCAAACCATGCTGGGCTGATTCGAACCAGACCACTAAGCGCTTGGGTTTTTAACTATGTCCCTGTATATGACCGCTGTCACTTGGCGGACGTCCGCCGAGCACTGACTTGCGTGCCTTGTGAGTCATTATGGCCGTAATTACTGGCCGACCATCAGATGGAGTGCCTTGTTTGCGAAGGGCGTAACGGTGACCGGTGTGAAAAACAAGTTTGCTGAAGTGGATAAGGAAAGACTGTCGAAACGGGTGTGTTTTTGGAAGGGGGGGGTGGGGCTGAGCTAGCGGGGGGAGCAAACGGAGGCAGCTCAGTTATGCTGTTGGAGGAGGCTGTTGGTATAGCCTGGCTCTGGGAGGCCTGACTCTGTCAGCCTGTCGCTGCACCGAATCCACCGCATTTTATCAAGGCTCGGTGCGTGAACCCTGAGGACGGGGAAAATACCGGACGAACGGCCAGAAGGCCCGCCACGTGCACGGTGGCGAAGGGGCCCGGGCCTCTCCCCATCCCGCTGATGGCACTTTTGTAATTAGGCCCTGCGACGGCAGATGGTTTTGTACGTACATTGTGTCGAGCTGAAATTAGACAGAGACCCCCAGACCTCATTTCCCTGCCGCTCGTGTAGCGGGAGCAGCTACTGCGTCTCCATGGGACTCGGCAGGCTCCTGCGGTCACGGAAAGCGGCCTTCCGTTCTCCCAGGCTTCCCAGGATCGCTCTGGCCTCCGGCAGAGATCTGTTTGCAGGGGTGTTGGTGTGAATAAGCAGGAACACGCGCCATAATCCAGTCGGGAGGCTGGAAACGCCGGCTGCGATTTTATTTATTTACAGTGAAATTAATTTAGATGGACACATTCAATGAATTTATGGAACTGTGCATATTTAGAGGTTCTTACAATGTCATGCTGTGCTTGAAGTTAAACCAAGGAATGTTTGTTTTGATGAGTTCATGCACTACAACATTTAGAAACATTCATCTTTTCTGTAAATCAACCTCTGTATCGTAAGTATACATATACTTGTAATCTTCATATTTGTTAATGACCATTTTCCTATCTTAATGCACTTGGTAAAATGTGTTCATGGTAATAATTATGCTTTTTTTTTTACTTTGGTTGTTTTCAGATACTTAGGCTACAGGTTAAGCCTCGTGTCTCATACATGCCTTATTTCACACTTATTGATCCAGAAAAACAGCTTGACATCCTTAAAATGCGCCGGTTTCAGTGTCATGAAGCGCAGCTCTGCGGTACATGTATGTGAATGCTCCCCCGTCGTCACGTCCAGGGGATTTTCAGGACGCGGCGCAGAGGCTAATTTTGGCTGGGCTGCGTTTCGCTTGGGGAAGCAGCAAATTTCTCAGCACACTTCCTCCCCCCCCCCCGCCACACACACACACACACACACACACACACACACACAGCTGTCTGATGACACCAGGGCTCACGGTGACATTTCTGGGGTCATGCTTGCTTGTTTATTTACATTCCATTTTGCTCGCCAGATAGATGCACCATGGCCCCTTATGGGTGTGATGAGAATTTATAAAGTATTATAATAATAATTATAATATATTGTTGTTGTTGTCCTCCTCACTGAGAGACCTTACAGATCAAAAACTTTTGTGGATTTTTGGATCACATCCCTCTTAGCTTAAGCTGCACACAGGAATATCCGTAGTGACACTTGCAGTTACCTCTTGTAGCGATGCTGTGGCTAAAAATACACAGAGCCCTTTAAAAGTGGATTTGTTTGCGGGCTGGTTTATTGTCTCGTTTCGATGCTTACCTGTTAGCTGTGAAAACATTGTCTGTCGTTTTGCTGGCTAAGGCTTTGTGGCTTGGTGTTTCTGCTTATGGTGTCATGCTTTTAAAATCCTCGTAATGTAGTGGTGTTGGTACAACGTGCGCCGAATACTTCGGAAAGTTGCAATGCTTTTCTGGGACAGTAGGTGGCGCATTGCTTTAGGATGTTGGTTTGTAACTTAACGATCGCGCAGGGCCTTGTGTCCTTGAGGCAGATGCCTTCCCAGATGACATGCCGACTGTGCCGGCTATGAGTTGATAGCCGTGGATCATTAAACTGTACAGAAATAGAAATAAAACAAGGGGCTGAATCACGGGATGTTGGCTGCCATTCTGCATGTTACACTGTCCTGTCATCCCTCTGGATCAGTCCCGTGACAAAATGCAGCGTAACCAGGCAGTCTGTGCATGTTTTACTGTGCCTAGCAGACACTGCTCTGTCCTGTGGCCTTTATTTTTCAAAAGGCACTGTTTAATGTTGTTAATTGATTATTGTTCTTAGTTTACCAGATCCTCAGGAGATGAAGTTTTCTTTCCATTTGTGTATCTGACAGACAAATGGTCTCTTAGTGACGTTTGCAGCAGCAGGATGCACTCCCGTCATTAGCCGTTAGCGCTCAGCCCTCTCTGTGACTGCTGAATTGCCCTCTGGACTTCAGCATTCAAGGATTTTCATTTGCCTTTTGAACATTAGTGAATAGGAATGGGATCTCGCGTGTAACGTGACACTTAGAAGTGACAGGAGAAAAGCAGGCACTGATGTGTCAAGCAGACGCAGGAACTGCAGAGGTCTATATTTATGTAATAAATATGAAACGGAAGAAATGGCTGAAACTGAAAATATGGCTAAATAAAGTATAAATATATGAAAAATAAACTCTTTGGTTCACAGGCACAAAATATAATTCAGAAGGTTTTTTTTTTTTAAACTATCCTTTTATATTGAGCTAATTTTGTGGTGAAATGAAGTAATTTCGCTGCACGGACTCCAGCATTAATACAGATGGTTTCTCCCGCAACACAAATGGCACGCTGCAAACACGGAGGCCAGCCTCCAGCCGGCTCGGGGAAGTACCGTCGCGTGAGTGGATCTCTGATCTGCCAGAGCCCGTTTCCTGAATAGTGACTCAGCGCTGAGCTGTCGGGGGATGCTCAGATATGGGCTTTCCAGGCATAGGCCAGTTTCATACACTGCCTCCCAATTGCCTCGTTCTGACCTAGGGTCCCAGGGCCGGGTTTGTTGTTTCTGTGGCCCCCTTCAAAAAGTCATTTCGGGGCCCCTTGCTGCCCCTGTCTCCCCACCCAGATCATTCAGAAATTCGTAAATAGCTACTTAATAGAATCAGAAGATAGTAACTAGTTAGCTGTTTCACAGAACATGCTGGATCAGTATTGTCTACATAAGGAACATGCTTATTTAATATGTGATGTAGTGACTGTTTGTGACCAACAGGGGCCCCCAAACCTTCGGAGCTCCATGCAAATGCATGGTTTGGTAAACACCACAGCTATTGGTGCCAACATGGTGTCACTGTCGCGTTGTTTGGGTGTCCTCCACCTGTGCTGCATTGCGTTTCGGGTCCAGAAGCCGGTGGTGAATCACCAGTAAATCCCCCTTCATGAGGCTGCTGTTCTGGGTAGGTTTGTCTGACCTAAAGCTACCTTCAGTACCGTTTAGGTGGGACAGATTCCAATCTGCTGACGGTGTTTCCGTGTCTGTAAGTTGTGTCCCTGTGCGGCGGCCGTGTCGCTCCCGGTCCTGCATGGCTGCCCGTGACCGTCCACCCTAGACCAGCTGATGAAGGTCATAGTGAGAGCTACCGGTCACTGTTGGGGTGCCACCTACTGGTCTCACTCCCTTAGCAGGTCTCAGATCTTCAGTGGAGGAGTACATTTATATTTATGCTTTAATCCAAAGCGGCGTATGAGTGCAAATGGCACATTACAAAGCAGGAAAGAGACTGAACTGTTAACATTCTGAGAAATACTCAGAAATCTGTTATAATTACAGTCGCTCTTCCAGATGAGTGGATTTGATATACACGGTTTTGGTTATTCACGAGTTGGCAGTGAACAGTTAAATGGGAATGTTTTTGGAGCTTGCCAACAGCAGAAACTCACAGACAACATATAAGCCAAAAACGATACTGAAATTCATTTGTATTATATAAAATCATATATTAATATTAGTGATGCATACTGTATTTTTAGTATGACGTTTCACGTTAGCCATTGTTGTGACTGAGGACAGAATCTCACTTTTTTCTCAGAGTAACTTGTAAACCTTCCACTGCTATTAATATTGCATTTTTAATAATGAATCCAAAGCATAGCTCTTCCAGAGAGTATAGAAGTAACTTTGTACATACAGAGGCCTAATTTAGATGATTTGTATATTGTATAAAAAGGTCTTGATAGGAAATGACAAAGTAATTTGACATGCAAAGTGTACAGTACTGTTTGTTTTGAAATTTGTAATAAATAGGCTCTTCATGTTTCATTCCGGCTGTCAGACTGTTACGAGTTCAGGTTAGGGGTGCCCAAGTATTCATGAATTTCCATATTTGCGTACTTGTACCCCTAACCCTGGCAAATGTGAAGGGGTTATTGCGTATTGTTTTGGCATTGACAGGGGTCATGCTTGTTTTTATCTCCCATCTCAGTATTGATCCGTGTGTGGCAGTTTGTTTCTTGCCTGCAAACAAAACTAATATAAGTTGTTCAAATGTTTAAAAAAAAAAAAAAAAAACACATCTGCATTTTGTCTTATATCCACGTCTCGATACATTGTGTGTGTCTCATACATTTATATATTTCTGTTTATTACTATTTGCTCGATGACCAGCAAGATCGTAATTTTGTCTCTGTGTATGACCCATGCATCATATAGCAGAAGATGAGAACTGGCCATACTTTCAATAAAGAAGGTTAAAGCCGGGAGTATGTGGGGGGTGAAGCGTGAGCGTGTTCTGCGTGCGGCTAATGGAAGTCGACGTGTGAGGTTTACAGTGCGGCGGACTTGTTTAGATGTTGGAGATGTTCTTCTGGGCATTTCATTAAAAGCCAGACAGAGCAAGGGGACTGCTTTGTAGCACGGCAGACGTTTCACGGCGTTTGAAAGTGACTCCTGTGTTTTAGCTAAGCAGATGCATTCGTTCACTTTGAGTCAACAGCCTGTCATAGCTAGTCGCATCATAGCTAGTTTAAAATGTAGTCCAGTGTAGTCTTGTGCATTAATAATGGTTTATAGCTAGAGTCTTATTAGTGATTTGCATGACTGCAGTTACATCAGAATGCTATGTTTTTCACATGCAGTGAGGGGTCGATGAGTGTCTCTGAGTTTGGCTTCTGTGACCTGGTGGTTGCCAGTTTGAATCCCCCTCTTAGCAGTGTAGCCACATCATCTCCATTGGGCCTTGGCTCCTATGCCCCCCCCTCCCCAAAAACTGACCTTCTGACCTTGTGTTCAGACCCGAAGTATTACACTCTTCTGCATATTCATTTCGTGTCCGTCATGAGAGAGAGAGGCATGGTGAGAGCGAGGCTTGGGATCCGAGCGGAAGGTCAGTCATTTATCCAGCACCCCTGGAGCAGTTTTGGGGTTTAGGTCCTAATTTAAGGGTCCTTGTAGTAAGTCCTAAGCTAAAACCACCAGTTTGATGTGATTGGTCATCTGAGATTTATTCAATTAACGGTAGATGCAAATATGCTCCCAGCTGGGATGAAAGCTAGCAGACTCCGTTCGTGCCTGAGGACACAATCTCCCTTCTTTATTGCTATCTGTCTTTATCTCTCAGTAATAAAATAACTCAGGTCTCATATAAGTATCGCACGCACTGTTATTGTCTTTGAGGTTAAAAGTAATTTCATTAAAAGGTGCTATTGCTTATGCAAACATCTTTCATAAAATCCAGTGTTTGGAGTATTTCAGGTCACTGATGAAAATTGTTCTTTGCAAAATTGTGAATCCCTCTGTCTCTGCCTGCCTGCTACAGTTACTATATGTCCAGTAAAGGTATGTCTGACCTGCGATTTTAAATGAAAATGTGCTTCAGAATATATTAATAAGGTTTTAACAGACAGAGAAATTGAGTCGTTGATATTTTTGCCTTAGGAATGGAGTTGAGTGGCCAATAAGTTAAGGAGTGTTCATGAACGGTTAGGCATGTTTAGACTTAAGTTTTAGACTTTAAAAAATTCTTAATATTCTCTCTCGGTCATCTCGGCAAAGAATTCTGCTCTTGTCTGCTCTAACTGCTGCCAAAAAACTACTGGTGAATCGCTAGAATCCCCCACACACAATGTGCAGATGCCTATGGACCCCGACACTCCTGGACATAATTTCAGTGGAGCTCTCGACTGCTCAAATTCACAAAGCTAAGGCCGGGATGAGAGCTAAATGGCGTGTGGCTTTCAAAAAAGTTAAGTCACTCTGTTTTGCAATCAACCGTTGACATTACAGCTTTATATATCATGATTCCACTTTATGTGCTTATTTATTTATTATTTATGAATTATTTACCTGTGTATATGCAGGAGTGTGTGTATATGTACATATATGAGAGAGAGAGGTGTGTGTGTATGTATGTATGTATGTATATATCTGTGTGTGTGTGTGTGTGTGTGTGTGTATGTTCATGTGTACATATATTTTATTGTTGTGACTTATTTTAATTATTTAATAAATTTTGGTAAAGAACCTACCAAAAGAGTTATTGGGCTGGTGCGGTGGGTCGGGGTTTTGGATCAGTCTTATCTATATGTTGCCTAATTTTTGTGTTTTCTTACTTATGTAATTTAAAGTTAATAAAAGACTTAAAAAAATGTCTCAATATTCACTTAAGTTTGAATATTAAACCCACGCATGGGTTGTTCCAATACAGGTTGAGCTTATTACAAATATAACTATTTCATTCCTAGCTTATAAAATTATAATGTCCTCCCAATACAAGAGCTCTGCGCCTGTATAAACTACTTGCATCTTTATATGAGAACATTTTCACGTGTTAGTAAAGGGCGTCGACTGAAATGTACTGAAAGCTCAAGTCAAGAAACCAGCTGTTAAACAAATATGTGAAAAAGCCGTAAACCGGCCTTCATCAGTCATCTGCCGTTGTTCATCTCTATGATGAGTCATTTGTTTTATCTTTACAAGCGGACATATTCCAGTTAATCCTGTAGTGTTAACTTACTTTTAGCTGGTATTTGTTCAGTGCTGTGTTCTGCTGTAAGGTAAACTGCTTGTTGGAGAATAAATTGCAGTTCTGGATGGTACTTGTATCTCTCTCACTGGGGGTGGTGTGAGGCTCAGCAGGTTAGGACTTTGTGTTCAAACCCTATAGTCGACAGTGTGATTTCACCATTGGGCCTTTGAGCAGGGCTGATCCTGCTTTCTCAAAAACACAATGTGGCTTTGGATAAAACTGTCAGCTAAATAAATTTAATGCCATGATTTTACCCTATAAACTCAACTGTTTCATCTTGGGTCCAGGAAATGCTGTGGGTCCTGGTCCTGTACCCACATGTAGTCTGTCCTTAACCCGTTCTGTCCTTGTGTATGTCAACACCTGATTGGCTGCTTGCTGTCTTTTCCTTCCTCCCATTGCTTTTGTTAAACGTCTCCAATCCCGTCTGAAGACACATTTCCCTTTTCCCATCCTTCCAGTCCCATGTTATTCACTTGCCCATCTCCCCCAGACTAAATTCCGACATTTTCATACAGACATTCCTACTTGCTTAAGCCACAGTCCAACCTGCCCAAACATAAAGCATGCAAACTGCACATGAGCGCATATTTAATTAAAATATATTTGTGTCCCTTGGACAATTGGCGTCTAACCAGCTGTGTTCCTCCTCACAGAAGAAAGATCCGCACTGCAGCCTGCCTCTCCCAGACTCCCGTCGTATGTCCGGTAAGTTCCTTCACACTCCGCATGCGGGCATAACCCTGATGTGGCAGCGGAGGGCAAACAGTGGCAGTGTTTGTGCCACACATTAGTGAAACATGAGCATCTGTGTTTTTCCTGCTGTCGAGACAGGGCAGTTCACTGTTGGACGGGGGGATTCCCTACAGGGGGGGGTTTCTCATCAAGGTCATACTGCCTTCTCTCTCAATCGGCTGTCTGTGAGCTTCGAAGTGTTTTCTTTGGATTATGGTGACCCTGTCCGAGCAGATTGAGGATGTGATGTCTCATTGCCTGCGTACATCTTGGCCGTGTGTATGTATTTAAGGTATACCACGGTGTCTCCTGTCATTTGATCGAATGGCTGCGTCTCTCCACTCTGGTCGTGGCTGGGGACGTGAGTATACATCCCCCCAGTCATGTCAAACCGTGAACATGTGACTGAAATCAATTATGTCCATCCATTCAATCCCGTTTCTCACAGATCCTTAAAAAGTCCATCTATCAAGGGACTTAAAAAAAAAAAAAAAAAAAAAAAAAGGCGCCAACGTGGGAAATAACACTGATTTATGTGTTCATGCATGGGAAGATTTTATAAGCTGCAACCATTTTGTATTGGTGTGGGGCTCATTTGCACTGTACAGCAATGGGAATCGGAGTTGTGGAATCTCACCCTGCATATGGGAAAGACAAAGCAGCCAATAGCCTAAAGAAACTGGTGTCATTGCATGCTTTTTTAATTGTGTATAATTGGCATTAAGAAGTGTTAAGTCTTATATCTAACTTGCCTAAACCTGCAGATGCCCTGTCAGTGTGTTGTTGGTGAGATATTTCCGGGTGATGATGTTCTGCAGGAGGTGGTCTCCAGCATGCTGGTGTTCCAGGCTTCACATTTACCACAGCCCTTGCCAAACACTGAAAATAACAGGATAACCACCATAGTCTTCGTTTAATATATATTCTGTTAATGATTCTCTGGGGATCAGTGCTGAGGAGTTGTTAGTAATCCTACAGTCATCTCCGTAAAAGTTCTGGAGAATAATGACATCAGAAAGTTAAGCGTGCAGCTAAGGAGGCTGAGCTTCCGAACCAAAGCGGCATGACGGGATACTCAGGATCGGCTCCTCTGTGAAATTTGGATGCGGGAACTGAAATGTTTATATCAGGCAAAGCTGATGTGTACCGTGCCGAGGGAAAGATCTCAATTATACGAAAAAACGGGAAAGGGGCCGGTAAAAAAAAAAAAAACAAAAAAGTGAGACTCCGATACCTTTTTGGGTGTGCCGTTTGGATGCTTGTTTGCTCTGGTTTCTCTGTGTGGCGTAATTGATCTTTTAATTTTTCCTTCTGTTCGGCTCAGTGTAATGACCATTGTCCGTCTGCTGTTATTTATCATGCATCCAGTACCTTTTGATGAATTTCTCTTTGATCCTTCCATTCCCTCTTCTGTGGTTTAACCAGGGACGGCGCTAGGTTTAAACGCCGCCGCGGCCCTGTCGAGGCCCCTGCCGCACTCTGAGACCGCTCTCGGTCTGGGCCTGTGAGTCTTGGTTTTAAAGGAGCTGAAATAGCCTGTCAAGGAACAAAATGTCACCAGGCAAATTACTGGGTGTTAAATATGTTGTTTCTAACCGTGCTGAGCACACGGTGACACATTTCTGCCGAATCCGTATTAAAAAATCTCGGCGGCTGTCTGTAGGGATTTGCCATCGAGGGTAGTCTCTCACCTAATCTGTACTTTCAGTGAAAAGCTGACATTTTTTTTCCTTTCGAATCTTTTAGAAATCTTGTTCACTTGTCACAGGATCAGTTGAACCTAGACCGGGATTTATGTCCTGGAGACACGGGGGTGGGAGATGCCTATTTCAGAGGCTAGGGAAGGTAGAAACGAGCGTCAACCAGACACATACTGTGGATTTATCTGGAAAAGGTGAAGCCTGTGGCCAGGGGAAGGTGTCGGGGGGGCCACGTATAGGTTAGGACTACCCAACTGCTCCAAGGTCTGTCTGACCCTGCTTACTCAGAAAAAAATGCATGTTGCTTTCATTAAAAGATTCTACTAAACAAAAATGTAAAATGAACTTGTAGTGAGTGAAATTTGCCCTGCTTACTGTGTACATGTAATGTATAAGGGCCTTCACATGTGCACAGCATTAGAATGCACAGAATTTTTTGTTAGTAGAAGCGTACTGATGCATTTGTTAAACAATGTTTATAAATGAGCAGTACACTCTGGTGTGTCAGTAATGACTGCGTGTGGCCCTGTTCGTTATACTGGGCACTGTTTTAAAAAGGACAGCGGTGCGTTCATATGATGCTGGTTGTTAATATTAGGATCCCTGTGTAAGAGTGCACAGGTGTATAAATGCAGTGGGGCCCCCGGGCCTGGCTCTGAAGCCCCGTGGTAAACATGCACAGTTATCTCTGTGAAGGCACAGTGGAGTAGCTGCCGTAGACCACTGTGGCTGGTTGCCATGGCGATGTGATGTCAGATAGGAGCAACATCTGTTTGGTGTTTATTGAGAATGTGGCTTTTTTTTTTCTTTCTAGCGAGGCAAAGGGAAAAGGACCCCACAAAGAGCCTGTTAATAATGCTGCTGATGACACCGTACACAGTGTGGATTTCACGGGCGTTCCCAGAATTCCCTACTCGCCAGGGGATTTTCAGACACGCCTAAGGGGGTCTTGAGATGCCCAGTTTGAATATCCTGAGTACAGGATGGACAGAATTGCAGGGTTAACCCATCTAGCTTTAGTGTAAGACTAGTACTGACGTGGAGGCATTGGGCCGAATGCTGCGGGTACAGATCTTCAAAGCCCAATGAGCGCACCAGTTTGTCTCCGGCTGGTGAAAAGGTTCCTGTGGTTCCTCCCAAAATAAACCGAACTTCTGTGTTCAAGTCACTGCGCGGATGAATAATTAATGACTCGCGGCGAACAATCCTGCGTTATTGGAAAAGGCTCCGCTAATTAATTATAACTGCATGCCTAATGCCTGCCAATAAATAATGTATAAGAGGGGGAATTGAGTTGTTTTACTATCCTGTCCTGAGGTCTGTAGTGCTTCCCCCCCCCCCCCGCCACCGAGAAGACCAGCCTGGTATCGGATCCGCTTTCAGGACATGCCTGCGGTCAGCAGAGGGCACTCTCAATGCCCCCCCCATCCATCTCTATAAGGCCACATTCTATTTCAGTGAGGCTGGAAAACACTCTGTCTTATTGCTCAGACCACATTATCTGGGGAGGTCCAGGGAGGGGGGTGGCCAGAGGTCCTTATTTCATGAAGGGCTCTGTTATTGGTACTTATTTGGGCAAGGAGAGGACTTCCTGCTGGTATGTTTTTTTTTTTTTTTTTTTTTTTTTTTTTTTTTTTTTTTTTTGTTTTTTCTTGCTACCAAAACTCCCATTTTTTTGTTGTTTTTTTTGCTTTCCCCTGCCTCCCCCCCCCTCCCCATTAACTTGT
>JAAGVU020000039.1:15707206-15746866 GCA_011763525.2 Mormyrus iriodes
GGCCTGGTGTAGGTGAGTGGGGTGGGATCTTGAGGCCTTAGCCCTGCTGCCCATTGTCCTCTGCTTTGTATAGAGGCCTAGCAGGTTTTAAGTATTTTTGTACTTTTGTTGATTGGTTGGTAATTGTTGCTTTTTCCTGATTTTGGTTTTTTTTTTTTATTGATGTAACTTTACACCAGGTTTGTTTGGATCTTTGTCCTCTTTTTGTATTGGACTGAAGGTTTGCTTGATCCGTTTCAAGCTTTAATAAATTATTTTCTTTGCACCCTCACTCTGCCTCTGAGTTTCGGGCCATACCCTCCCACAGATGGTAGCCCTAATGTGGGTTCGTCACAACCTTCATTTATTCAGTTGACAGTCCTATGGGGCCACATCAGAGGATCCTTTAAGCCCTGTACGGTCAAGTGTGCAACAGGCCTTCAGTGGCTTCTTTAAACAGCCATGTGTGTTTCAGGCTGTTAATTGGTACTTAAAAATGTGTGTGAGTGTGTGGTGAGTCCATGTAGTACCATAAGAGTATTAACATTACTGTTAGCATTTAGCAAAATCTTAGCGTTTTTGAAAATTTTGGTCTTTTGTTGGTCTGAGGTGAGGTGATTTAGGTTTTAGGGCCTCATATAATTTCTGGGTAAGTTGGCTTTTGGCTCTTGTTGAAAAGTGGACAGTGAGACAGTTCTGATGGATATTGTGCCTCTTATCTGATTTTTGTAACCGCAGCCAAGGGAAACTGTATGTTCATGTCACCATGAAGGCGGGACGAGCCGGGCAGCCAGTGGCAGTCGGTCAGTATCACCCAGAGTGGAGGAGGCTGCGTCTGGGTCCAGTCCCCAGTGGGTCATCTGTCTGTGGTCATGCTAACCTTTCCAAAAGCAAGTGTCCCATGTAGCTGGTCCAACGCTGTCCCAACTGGCTCGCACGGAGTACAGCTATCATTGGGGCTCTGCTTGGGCCCTGTTGCCATCAGGAGGAGCGTGACCAGCTTAGCAGCTCGCGCTTTAGAAGTTATGTCGGTATAATCTGAGCAAAACGGAAATGAGCAACGTGCCGGCTAGCTGTAATAACAGGCCCCACAGTGCATAGAGGGCTTGACGGTCAAAGCATTCGGGCTCTCCTCTGCTGCGTCCCAGCGATGGAAGGTTTTATTCCGCTTGTTTTCCTGGCAACTTCAGCGATTTTGAACGCAAATTAAGGTAAATAGTTAACATGAAATTGGTTTAAACAAATGTTTGTTTTAAATTGGCTGAGTAATGCTTGCGAGACAGTCGCATGGTATTATCCTGTATGGCCAGAGATGCACGCATTATAGGAAAAATTGGCTTTGCGGCAGGACATGATTACAGGTGATTTGAATCTTCCATACTTAATTCTCTTGTATAGTGATCGCATGCCACATTAACTTGGATATTGGTATTCATTTGTTTCTATATGTTTATGATTGATTTGTTATGAACTAGCATACCATGCATTGGCCCCCTGCCTTATCCCATATGTTGCCAGGGATGGGATCCAGACTCATCATGCCCCTGTACTGGATAGGCTGCCAGTATATAATCTCCGATGTATGTCTTTAGGAAATTGCGTGATGTTGATGTTGAATGTATGTTTGTGTGGTTGAATGAATTAATTATTGTTTTTTTTATCTGTTTATATGTTCTTTTAATGCACTATTTTAGATGGCACTTTAAATTTCGTTGTACTTTGTACAATGACAAATAAACTTACTACTACTACTACTAGGTTGTTATGAAGGTGCATGGCAGGATGGATGGATGGATGGATAGATGGATGATTGCATAACTGCCACTTTCTCACTTGTGTAGATACAAGTTGATTTTAAGTGGTATGGATAGACAAGGGCACATGGAACGAATGAACAAACAAATGCACAAATGCAGGAATGAATCTAGTTTTGTTTTGTGCGGGGCCCCGCAGATCATGGCTGTGAGCATAGATGACAGGTGGATCACGCTGATGAGGCAGCACAGTGGTGTAGCCCCGCTCCCAGGAAAGACCCAGAGGGGCCTGCAGGACTGCGAGATTCAGCCTGCAGCGCTCTGGCTCTCCACCAGCGCTTGCTAGTGCATCCTTAGTGTCCTTATTGTTATTAGGGTTCGGGTTAGGGTGTGCCCGTTATCAGAAGGTGACCGGTTCAAATCCCAGAGTAAACAGACTGATTTTGCTGTTGGACCCTTGAGCAAGGCTCTTAGCCCCCAATAGCTCCAGGAACTGACTGAGCCTGGTTTCTCAGAAACACTTCACTTTGAATAAAAGCACCTGATAAATAATCTTGTTGCTGCTTTCCCCACCCATCAACCCCTGTTTTCTGCCAGCCGGTCCCCCAGTGTCTGCCTGTGTTTCGGATCGCTGAGCCCAGTCAGTCCCAATGGACACACAGGCTCTTGTACTTCCGTCTGTGTAATAATGATGCCCTGCTAAGAAAAGCCTTTCCTCCCCCATCCTGGTCATCGTATCTGTCTGGATATTTGCCTTATCTTTCCCAGAGTATAAAATCCCCCTTCTGCAAAAGCATACGTATCACAAATACAGACTGAAAAGCACTGAGAGGTAACACGGATCCTCATCACCATGTCATCCAGAAACAGCCCAGCACCTTGCTCTGCTGCCTCGTTCACAGTCATGGCGGCCAGCAGTATATCTCAGGGTGGTTATTTAATTACGGTGAGACATATTGACAGAATTAAAGGACCGTCATTCAGTGTAAACAACAGCAGTTTCTTTTAGCTGCTCTTTAGAGATTCGGCGCCAAACGTGTGTCACGGTTGTGGATGTCTTGGTGCCCAGAGGAAGGGTCAGATGTAACCCATGTTTATTTTAGAGAACACCACCTTAGGCGCTCTAGGCATGTTTTCAGCTAGTCTTTGTCCATGTCTGACCCGGTTTATCTATTTATTTTTCTTGGTTCTTTTTCCCTATTTGTATTTACTGTTTACAGCTAAGTAGGCTGTCGCATAACCCAAGTGATCCGCGCTTTTTGGTCGCCCTATGATGCTTTTGATTTCGATCTGACTGTAAAGAACCACATGTGAATCTAGACCTGTGTTTCCCAGCCTTTTTTCTGCCATGTCACACCTTCCATTAGGCAGCAGTTTTCAACCGGTGTAGCAATGGCACTCCAGTTGAAAAAGGGCTGATCTAGATGATCTGTAGACAAGCAGCTCCTCAGTGCTGAATAATCACTGAGCTATGAGACACTGGTCACTTTAAATGCATAAATTTGCAAGCTTTACAATGTAAACATTCATGTGGTGTCTGTCTGTGTGTTTATGATCTAAGTCAGATAACTAGTCACCATAATATTTAAGAGTAATTTTCACACAGATTTATGAAAATGTTATTGCTTGTTCGACAAGCAGTGTTATGAGAACTTACAGTACAGAACACTGAGTGCCAGTTATGATCATAGTTGAGCTTAGTATAAATCTGAAACACCAAACGGTAAATATAAGATATTTGTTTATTGTTTAATGTTTTTAATTTCCTCTTTTATAGCATGTTAAAAATAAGATCATGCCTGCAGGAAATCATTTAAAAAGTAACATAATTTAATTACCTGGTACCTTTTATTCAGAATGTTGTTTACATAAGCATTAAGAGCAAACCCCTGTATGCCTCCAACAATAAAAGGCTTGATAAGGTGACGAGTGAAAGGACCTACCTTGACATGGTAGCTATGGTAACCTCATTATACTCTACCCGAGGCAATACGCTTGCTCAGTCTCCCCAAAACAAAGCAAGCTAAAAAATGGTTGGTTTCAGAACACTTTGCCAGCAGTTACCCTGTAGGCAGTCACTGTAATGGCTACGGTTACCTAGCTTTCTGATTGGCTGAGCAACTTCCTGTGTAATTTTCTATTGAAAGTCTGTTTTCATTTTTCACTGACTATTTTTGACCTGTTGTAGAGAGAGGGTAATTGTGGCTGTGATAGGCTGATCAGGGGATTCATCACCTGTTTAGGATTAACTCGCTATTCCCAGGACACTGCAGCATTCAGAAACACTCCCTGACATCTGTGCCTTCAGTAGGTCAGCTCCGCCCACGGCTCATCATATTTTTAAGATGTAATACTTACGATGGTCTCATTAGATAAACCAGCAACGCGTTTAACTTCATATTTACATTTTTCATAGTCTGGATATTTTTTCAGACGTAATATTTAAATCCATCCTTGTGCCTGTGTGCTGTGACACGTTTAGCTGGAGAATTTTTTTTTTTTTTTTTTTATGGTTGTCATTTTAATTGATGCTGCAGTGGGCTGGCAGAGTACTGAGGGATGCTGTATACAGTTTATTGAGGGAGAGAGGCTGAAAGAGCGAGAGATCTCATTGCTGTCCTGTCCTTCACGCGCCACCCTTCATTGCCCTTACCTGTCATCATTGTTTTTTCTCAGAGAAATGACTGTGGTTTTTAAAAACACTTTTATACAAAGTTAATAAACTTCACGCTGGTGGAAATGCTGTGGCTCATGACGGCAAAAAGAATGTATGATGAATAAAATCCAGCTTAAATTTTTACAGAAATCTGTCTCCTCCCAAAGGGCCTACTGTTATCATTGCATAACTGATACCAATGGGGTCCATCTATGTATATTTGAAGTAGCATGGGACAATTTGTTTCTAAAGTTTATTTGATTTTATTGTTTTTCAGCCTGCAGTCCTTTGTAGAAGATCTTTAATCCCACGTGTGTTGGGTGTGGATTTTATACATCTAATTATATTTTTTTAAGTTTTAAAATACCTGTCTCAGGAGTCTGCAGAAAATTGACTTTGTGTAGGGGGGGGAAAAATGGATATTTTTGCCTTGGTAATCTCACATCTCGTTAATGTGATTGCCCTGCAGGGGTGGCTGCTTGATTAACATCAGATGCGCTGCCTTCCCACGAAATATGTAAATAAGACGTCGTCCTCCATAAGTGCAGTTACCGTTCACCAAAATCCCATGGAGCAGCAGACACCACAGTCACTCGCCGCCCTGCTTGAAGGCCTGAATCTCCGACACTGTGCTAACAGACATGGCCAACAGGGGGCATCACAGCTCAGGACCCGACGGTTTGAATCGTTAGCTGAAAAGCTTTAAGCGTTTTGCAGTAGCGGAAAACACGGATGAGATATTTAAAAATTTTGAGATGATGTTACAGTATCAAATAGTAGCTGTAGTAAAATCGGAAGGCGTCAGACACTGTTTACGTGACGCACAGCTTGATATGCCGGGACAGGTAGGGGGCCGGGGGTGTAAACAACCTGTTGTCATATTAACACTCCCATCACTGTAAATTGTGCTGACCTTCAGCTCTGTTTATAACAACTTCTGATATGTTTAGATCATTCCCACTGCAGTGCATGCTGGGAAGGCGGCTCACCTGCTGAGTTTAGCGGTGTGTTTCTGGCCAGTCCTTGACAGACCTTTGCAATCAGTAGCAGTTTCTGCTCAGGGAACCGTGGGCTGATGTCTTCCTGTGTTAACCCAATAAGAGCAATAAAGGACCTTTTTACATGCAGCCTGTGTACCTTTCCGCCACTAAGCAGCTTATTGGTGCTGCTGGAAGGGCGCGTTTTTCATCTGTGCATATGAATTACTAACATGGTGTCCCAGAGCATCTGTTCTATGGGTCAAAAGATGGAGGTGTGTGGCCACTATGAAGATGATTGGACGTTGCCTGTGACTGAGCTGCATCAGCTAGCTACCGTGGCAGAAAAATAAATTAATATGGGAGGGGTGTGGCTCAGAGGGTTAGGAAGGTCACTGGTTCAACTCCCAGGGTCAGCAGTGAGATATTGCTGGGCCTGCTGATCAAAGTCCTTAACCCCCAGTTGCTCCAGGACCTGGGCGGCCCTGAATTCTTGACCCCACTTTCTTGAAAAACTGAGGGTGATGTATGATGTGCTTGGAGTTCAGCGTCACTGATATGTGTCCAGGATAGACGATGCGCTTCACGCCTCGCACAGAAAGCAGAGTGTCACCGTGTTTGCCCTCCTTGCCCTAAAGGCACCAGCATGGCAGCTGTTCATGCGGACACATCACGTCATCCTCGTATGTTTTCTCACGTGCCGCTCACCTGCTCTTTGTTACCAGTAATTCGGGTCTTTCCCAGACGGCATTATGGGAAGAGTCGCCTTTCCCCACCCCGCTAAGCCAGCTTTGGGCTGCTCAACAGATTGAACAGACAGATGGGACACAAGTAATAATGATATTTAAAACAATGGAGGCATTATTGTTCCTGCTTTTGCTCTTCTAATCATTGTTGACCTATTGGTAATGTCAGTGTATCATTGCTGCTTTTACAATACCAATCATTGTTCTCTCTGAGGAAATAAGGTGAGTTTCTAAAAGACTTATTTAATCTCTGTGTACAGACCCCCTCCCTAAGCAGCATGGCAGATTAATGCTGGGCTTCCCTCTGTGACTGTAGTCTTCCTAAAGTAGGAAAACTGGGACAAGTACCTAAGCTCCACCTGGCTGCTTGATTTCCAAGATGGTTCTTTTTGAGGGTCTGCAGATCTGCCTGAAATGGCCAAAAAAATGTACAGTCCTCACAGTGTGCTGGTCAGCCATTGATGGATGAGGAAGACTCCCCTCTCTAGGCTAATGCATACAACACACAATAGCTGAATGTATATCCATGCTAATGTTTGTGTTAAATGAACTTCCGCTTCACACAGTCACTAGCCATGGAGGTCCAGCAGCCCATGCCATTGACCTATAATGTTGTTCCCGATATCTTTGCAAGAGGACAAAGGTCCAAGTCTTTAGAGTCCTGGTGCTCCCTGTCTTGCTATTTGGCTGAGAGACATGGATGCTACCCAGTGTGCTAAGACGAAGACTGGACTCCTTTGGTACTGTGTGTCTTCGGAAAATCCTCAGGTACCGCTGGTTTGACTTTGTTTCGAATGAGTGGTTGCTAGGGGAGTCCCGAATTAGGCACATTACCTGCATTGGTAGGGAGCGTCAGTTACGGCACTATAGCCATGTGGCACGATTCCCTGAAGGTGATCCAGCTCACAGGATCCTCATTGCTGAGGACCCGAGCGGCTGGAGCAGGCCAAGGGGACACCCACGTAACACCTGGCTGCGGCAGATGGATGGCTATCTCCGAAGGGTGGGACAGGACCGTGTTTCTGCCTGGGGGGTTGCCAGCTGGGATCCCAAGGCGTTTCGTCATGTGGTGGTTGCGGCAACACGCTGAATCAGCGCATGCTCCCCGACCTGACCTGACCTGACCTGTAGTTCCTCGGGCCCAGTTGAACGAGGCCCCTGTGCCCCTCCCCCCAAATGTTTAAAAAAATAGTCAATAGCTAGTAAGTCAGAAGATCGTAGCTACTTAGCCAGTTAGCAGAGCACGCTGCTTCAGCATCTCCTCAATAAGGATGGCATTTATTTAATATTTAGTGTAGTGAGTGTTTGTGGGCAACAGGGGGCCTTCAAACCCTAGGGGCCACAGGCGAATGCATGGTTTGATTGGTGGTAAATGTCACCGCTGCATGCTCTGCACTAACCTTTCTATTTTTTCAGGACCCGTTCATCGTAGAGACCAACTGCCTGTTCAAGGTCGACGAGTTTGGCTTCTTTCTCACGTGGAGAGGTGAAGGAGGGGTGAGAAGCTTCCAGAACTTGTGTATCCCCTGCTAGACCCAAGTGGTAAAAGTTGGACTCAGAACTGTGTAACATTAGTGTAATGTAGTCTTTTTTTTTTGTGAGGTCTAGTTTTTCTCTCTCTCTCTCTCGTGCTGATGGTGACACTTCTTTTGTTCTTCCTCTTGACATAGGAAGGGCAGGTTCTGGAGTGTGCTTTTATCAACAGCATCCGCAGCGCTCCAGCACCCAAGGTAAGCTGGAGGGCCCCCCTCTGCATGTAACGTAGCCCATCCCCGGCCTCACGGGACGACGCAACGTGCCAACAGTGCACTCAGGATGACGTCGCTGCTGTTTGACGTTATCGATGATGTCATCACTTGTATAAATGCTGTATATTGAAATGCCTGTAATCAGGGTGAGCACTGAGGCAATTCAGGATATAGTTGGCAATGTTTTGGTGTTAAATCATTTCAAAATCACACTCGCATAGACCCCATCATCTAAATGTACTACTTGCCCTGGATTTTATTCACTTGTATACACAAACAATATTTTTCCCTCCTTTTGTCTCAGTTAGTGTCAAAATGCAGCAATCTGGGTTTCCTTTCTAAGGACCTCCTGGCTATGCTGTAGATCACGGCGCTTTTGTGGGTCGATTTTGTATCGTCTTCATCGGGAGCTGGATCTGGCTTCTTGAATCCCTGGGATCCTGTTCTTCTGATCATTATAATCAAAGTGCTTTCCTTGCCCTCAGGACCCCAAGCTCCTGTCTTGTTTTGAGGCGACTGAGAGCGAGCTGGATGGCCGGATCATCTGCATCTGCAGTGGCCCTGACCTGGTCAATTTGAGCTTCCTGTACATGGTGGCCGACAGCATTGAGATAGCCAAGGTATTGAATCCTCCGGCTGAGGAGTAGAGTCCCTAATAGCAAAGCTTCATGGTAGTGAAGAAAGTAGTCCATGTCTGCAGCAGCCTGAACGAATGGGTTTCACTTTGGCATGAAGCTCTGCTGCCCTCTAGTGCTCCAGAAGGATATTGGCTTTGGCTAGGTGTTACAGTGTGTAAATAAGCAAAATGAATGGACTAGTCTGATGAAAAGATAAAATTACAGGCTGTATTTTGGTACAAAATTATCTCTCGATTTTGAAGATTGTAAAAATGTTTTATATAAGTTTTGTAGTGTATTGTTGAGACTGTGTTAATGTACCTCACTATTTAATGTAAGTGTGTATTTAATGGAAACCAATAAATGTTTGGACATTTGTGATTTTCCCTTGCGATTGAGGGGCGAAAAAAATCTCATCTATACAAAGCATGTACGGAATCTGCCTGTATAAGTCACTTTTACAAAGGCCCCGTAAAAACCTCCTTAGGATTGACCAGTGCCAGTACTGGAGATTTTATGCTGTCTGAGTCTTATCTCCCTCTGCCCCTCCAGAAAGGGAGCTCCAATTAGATTAAACGACTGAAATGACTGAGACGATTCACCATCTGTGTACACAGAGAGGAGTTTAGCCTCGGACACTAAGCACTGGTTCCTTCTGCCTGAAGCAGAACAGTCACGTCCCCTGCTGGTCAATGAGGCAGATTCTTTGAGCGTATGAATGATGTATGGATGTTGGTAGAGAGACCCGCAGACATGCAGGATGAATGCGATCAGTCGTGGGCCGTGCCTGTTGAATATTACCGTTCACAAAGCTGTCTGCCAGCTTTCTGCATCTCCCCCACATCTGACAGGCCTGTTCCTGTCTCGGATGAAGGATGTGAGCTGGTTTCTGTTATCCCACACTTTTCTCTCTCTCTCTCTTCTTTTTAAGCAATGGCTGGAAGGCCTGCGGTCTGTGATTCATAACTTCAAAACGAACAATGTCTGTCCGATGACCTGCTTGAAGAAGCAGTAAGTATTAGAATGTGCCAGAAGCCCCCCTGTACCACATCAGCGTGATGGCAAACCGCTATAGCCATGACTTTGGCACCAGCGGTTAGTGGAACGTACACCTTGCATTTCTGTTACGTGTTTGTCTTTGGGTTTAGGCTGTAGATGAACACACACAAACTCTTATATGTACTGGACTCAGTTTTCAGCTTTATTGAAAATTAATCCTTCCCCCCCCCCCACCCCATAGCTGGATGAAGCTCTCGTTTCTGACAAACGTAAATGGAAAAATCCCCGTGAGGAGGTGAGATTGTGGCTGCAGGGCTTTGTGGGTAATGTGGTATATGCATGTGACGTTAGCCTTTTTAGGTTTTTATTAATTTAGGAATTGTCAACTACAAAGAGAAACCAGAATCTCCCTTGACTACGATGCCTTTGGAGTGGATGGTTGGTTTTTTTGTTTGATTTGTTTCGTAGCCAGAGGTCTCCTGAGGTCCGCCAGTTGTGCCTGTTTAGTTGGCAGTTACGGAACATTGGACAGATTAACGCCCCAGACAGGTGGTTTAGCATTAATGCTGTAGCTGCTCACTGCTGTAATCGGTGCCTCTTCCCCCCCCGTTAGCATAACAAGGACTTTTGCCTCTGGCAAAACGGAAAAGGTGATCTTTCAGGCTCTGAAGGAGCTCGGCCTGCCCAGTGGAAAGGTGAGCCCTGCACGGCATCCCGGAAACTGCGGGACTTCTGTGTGTCCACACCTTTAGCTCGCCCAGCACCACCTTGCCTTCTCCCTCTCTCTCTTGCAGAATGATGAAATCGACCACGCTGTCTTCACGTTTGACATGTTCTACGCCCTAACCCAGAAGATTTGTCCACGCACTGATATAGAGGACTTATTCAAGAAGATGTGAGTTCAAGAAAAAGTTCAAATGACAGGCACAGGATGCACTATTAGAAAGTTATTTGTCACAAACGATTGTCATTGTTTGTTGGGATAGAATTTAGGTCTACTTCTTTGGATGCAAACCCATGATAATTGCATCGATAGCTGAATGTTCTACTCGTTTAGCTACAGGACTCTCCCTGTTGAAAATCCCTTCCTATAGGGGTAATTTAAGGACTTGATTTCTCCACGTGTCTCTCTTTAGAGGGCCGACTTGCCTCTGCTGTACTAACATCTTTGAGAAATCTAACCTGCTTCAGTTTAACCAGTTTGTTAATAAACTAACTAGGTTTTATTTCTTCTTAATGTGTAACAGTGTTATGCTAGTAAACAGGCCATTTTTAAGAATTCATGTTTTGGTTTCTTTTAGAGTATAACCGTTTTCTAATTAATTCCTTTTCAGCAATGGCGACAAAAGCGATTATTTAAACATAGACCAGTTAGTCAGCTTTCTGAATGAAGTAAGCTTTTTTTCATTCATTAACTGTTCTGTACAAGCCCTGCCTGTCCACTCCATCGCACTGCATGTGCTGGCTTCACTGCCTATCACTTTCCCTTCTCTCATTGTGTAACTGTCATGGGATTTTAGTCGGAGGGAGTTGCAGGGGCTGTGAGGGTGGGGGGGGGGGCTTGCTTTGCATCTCTCAAAATGTTTCTCTTTGGCTGAATATGTATTTCATTATATTGATTTTTATTTTAATAAACACTGAAGTGTAGCATTATAAATAATGTTATAGATGGTTAAGCGCATATCTGAGTTTTCACGCTCATCTGTGGGCAAAATAATAAGGTACTTTGCTGTTACTCAGTGTTTAGTCCTCATCTGTCCGTGCTTTTAAACGTCGTCCATTATTTCTGTGTCTAACAGTGTTCAGAATCCGCCAGCATAAAAGTCACACCCCTGCATTAGAAGGTGTCAGATTTAGTGTGAATCGGGCCTATTTCAGTGCCCCCCCATTCTGATCATGGCTAGCCACTGCTTTGGCTGCCCCCATAACCCCCCGCCTCGTCGCTGTGCTTCACCAGAATCAGAGGGATCCACGGCTCAACGAGATTCTGTTCCCGTTCTACGAGCCCAAGAGGGCGACGCAGATCATAGAGAAGTATGAGCGAGATGAGGAGCTTAAGAAGAAAGGTAGGGTGGGGGTCATCTGTGCGCATGCTGAGAATTACGGCGAAAAGTGCTGTGTGACCTGATTGGTCTGGTCCCTTTGGTTATCATACAGTTTTTAGTATTCTTTTTAGAATTAAGTGCTTTATTTATGACTTTAGTTTTTCCTCTTGATAGAATTGATCATCCATGAGTTTCTCATAATTACTTGTATTTCTCCTGCCCCCTAGTGGTGAAGTAAAGCTGTAGTTGTTGCTGTTTGTACCACGGTTTCATTTTTTGTACTTTACATTGCATAAAGGCATTTAAAGTAATTGGTTAAATGTTTCAAAAATATTTATCTTTGCCTTTTTATCATTGCATACTGCCTGTGGGTATAATGATACATTGATGTCAGATTCATACATATAGTACACTGTTACAGGTGATCTTTAGAGGGTCACATTTGTGAGATGTTCTGTGAGATCTGTTGCAGTAATTTGTATCCATTTTTGCGGGATTATTTATTGGTTTGACCACTTTCCCGTGTTTTAACCGTTATTAGATGTCAGCTAAATATGGCTGCAGCATGGTGCCGTCTGACTGATTGCAATCAGACTTCCCCTTTTCACACGTGACTGAATACACCTGCCACCGCCTCTCCCTGCTGCCCCTGCAGGATGCATGTCATGTGATGGCTTCTGCCGGTACCTCATGTCGGATGAGAATGCGCCTGTCTTTCTGGATCGTTTGGACCTGTACCAGGAGATGGATCAGCCGCTGGCTCACTACTTCATCAGCTCTTCGCACAACACCTACTTGACGGGGCGCCAGTTCGGGGGCAAGTCCTCTGTGGAGATGTACCGACAGGTGCTCCTGTCCGGATGCAGGTATGGGCCGTGTGCCTGGATGGCCTCGTGTGTTTGGGGTGTGGGCTGGGATCACACCGGGCAGGGACTGATAAAATTCATCTGTTACTTTCTGCCGTTTCATCTGCTAAGCTTCTCCACTAGGTGGCGCTGTCCTGGGTTCAGACTTAGCCTGGGGTGTGTTATTTCAGATGTGTGGAGTTGGACTGCTGGGATGGGAAGGGGGAAGACCAGGAGCCCATCATAACGCACGGAAAGGCCATGTGCACCGACATACTGTTTAAGGCAAGTGCGCATGGACTGGGAGAGAGGCAGGCTGACACCCTGCGTGTGCGATGGACAGGCGCCCTGAAGCATTACTGTGCCTCAGATCACATGTTTGCTACGTACAGTTTCAACGTGGTTATGAAGTGGTTTGCCATCTGCTCAAGTATTTGAACAGGGACAATGGAATGTGTTAGTTTTTGCATAAGTGTAGTGCAGTACCAAGTGAATGATGGCACAATATACAGTGTTCTGAATACATATCCAGAATTGACCCAGGGCTAACCGAACCTTCTACACATCAAAAAATGTTCCAGTCAGAGATTATAGGCCACATCTCTGCAGCTTTGAGAGATGCCATCTCCTTTCAGGATGTGATCCAGGCCATCAAAGAAACCGCCTTTGTGACCTCGGAGTATCCAGTGATTCTCTCTTTTGAAAACCACTGCAGGTGAGTCATGTCTGAACATTTGCCACTTGGGGTGATTAAAATGCTACTGCCTTAATTAGCTAGAAGAGTAATGTGTCTTTTATGGAGAAGTATGGTATGACAGTGGCAGGTTATGTAATGGACCATAACCGGAAGGTGGCTGGTTCTAGTCCCAGGAGAGTCCTCACTGCAGTCCCCATGAATAAGTCATTTACGTTGCATGTATTCAGCAGACCATTTTGTCTAAAGCAACGAAGTGAGAAAAGCTTGGGGTGAGACAACAGGGTCATCCAGCGTCCCTGGAGCAGTTTCGGTTAAAGGCCTTGCTCAAGGACCCAATGATATTATTAACAGCAATAGGACTCAATTCCACTACCTTCCGGACATGGGCTTCGAATCTCAACCTACTGAGCTACACATCATCTCTGTTATTACAAAATCCAACTGAACCAAGGGCTTCAGATTCTCTCTCTTCCTGGTGTTTTCCACAGTAAACCACAGCAATACAAGATGGCGAGATACTGTGAGGAGATCTTTGGAGACCTTCTGCTCAAGCAGCCACTGGAGGGCTTCCCGGTGCGTCCCTGTTCCGGCATCCCTCCCACCCGACAGCACCACTATCGTTAAACGTTAACGCTAAACCCCCATTCTGTGTTTCATCACAGATCGAACCCGGAAGGCCGCTACCTTCCCCCAATGATCTGAAGAGGAAGATCCTCATCAAAAACAAACGCTTAAAACCGGAGGTGGAGCAGAGTAGGTCTCTCCCTGTTGGTCTGAATTGCTGTACAAAGCACCACATGTCTCCTTCATACTTGTTTGCCATTACTGCAGTTTCTTCCATTGGTAATGAAAGTACAGGCAGATTATTAAAAAGCCCTGAATTTATAGTGCCATGCAGGTTTTTGTGGGCATCTTCATAGTCTCAGGCTGGCAGATACGCTTGGGCTGGCAGTTTGACTTTGTGTCTTCCTTGCGTACAGAGCAGCTGGAAGCGTTCCGAAAGCAGATGGAGGCTGGAGAGATCAGCACCCCGGCCAGCATCCTGGAGGACGAAAACGAAGAGGAGGGTGACGGTGGTAGGTCTGGGCCCGCCTGACATGTTTGGCGGGTTTGAGGTTCCTGGGGCCATCTCCACTCGGATCTTGTAGTTGCAGGTGTGGGACCTCTGCGGTCGATGGAGATGGAGGGCTCTAAGGCAGGTTTGAGATGGCACGTTGTTTTGGAAGCGAGTGTGGAAGACAGAAGCTTTTTTTTTTGTTTTTTTTTTTGTAAATGTGATGTAAAGGCCTACTGCACAGCAGGTAGCCGTGTTACCACCTCCACCTACACATGGCATGCAGTCACTGCTGTGTTCTTTCCTGCTCCCCCAGCCGAGGTAAAGGACGGAAATCCAGAAACGAAGAATGTGAGCAACCTGTCCTCAGATGAGATGGGCGACGCCCACCTCAATAGCGTCAAGAAGGTACCTTCCTGCTGCTTCTTTATAGCACTCTCATGCACCCTGCTCCACAACACCCTCTTCTGGACGGGAGGTTCGTGTTAGGCCAGGGCCTTACCATGTTGCATGGGTTTCCACTTGAGCATGGGGTCCTGCTCCATACTAAACTGTCAAGCTGCATTGAGGTTTACCTGGAACCCCGATACGGAAAACTAAACATTCCTCATACAGAGAGGAGAGAGCCTCCACCCGTGCATCTTTCATAAGTGCTTATCCAGTTCTGCTTATGCAACATTCACAAAGTCCTACACTGACCTCTACAGTCCAATTTTCCTCAAGAAACTTCAGTTTCTTGGTCTGCTGACCTTCTGAGGATAGCATGACATTTGCGTGGTTAATAGCTTGCTGTGGTCTGACTGTGTTCGGTAAGTTTAGCAGAAAGGAAGGTGATTTGCCGCTTTAACTTGCGCCTGATGTTTGCAAGGTCACCGACGAAGAGGGAACGGAGATATCAGAGTCCACAGATGCCCCAGACACCACAGATGTGTCTGAAATCTCCGATCAGGACAATAATAAGAAGGTAACTACTGCTTTGTGTGTTTTCTGTGTTCTCTGAAATAATTTACTCTCCTTTGAAACCTGTTTCAAAAACTTTAATGGTGGATGAACGCTTCGGAGTCAGTGTGTAAATGTGATTGACACAACACATTTATACAGCTGAAGGCGATACTGTAGCTCCAGGGAACAGCGGCAGCACCCTGCGGTGTGAATTTGTCCATTTCCATCTACACTAATCTAATCTGCTGCTGATTTTGTTTTTGTGAACCTTGAGAGAGTGGTGTATCCCTCTATGCCTCCATCTCTCTGTCCCTCTCTTCATCTGTCCCACCCTCTATCCCTCATCCTATCTCCCTCTGCACTCTGGGCCTGTATCCCTCCATCTCTGTTCCCCATCTCTTTTTCTCCCCTTCAGTCTATTACTCTGTCCCTCCATCCCTCTCTCCTTCAGTCTATTACTCTGTCCCTCCATCCCTCTCTCCCTCAGTCTGTTACTCTGTCCCTCCCTCTGTTTCTCACCTCAGTCCAGGTCACGGCTCTCTAACGTCCATCTGAAAGCCCCGGATCCACCTCAGAGCTTCTCACGCCACCGTCTCTCGCTTACATTTGGCCCATTTGGGTTGCTCAGTGCCAGAACGAGCTCCCTTCATGTGACTTGTGCGTGTTTCTGTGTTTCTAAAGGCTGGTGAGAACGCAGAGGATGACGAACAGGCCCTGATTGCCTCATACAAGTATGTGGGGGCCACCACCAACATCCACCCCTTCCTCTCCGCCATGGTGAACTACGCCCAGCCCGTCAAGTTCCAGAGCTTCGAAGTGGCAGAAGGTAAGTTCACCCCATACTCCAAGACATGATCGTCATCATCCAGCTTGGAGAAGCAGAGATCGATCTCTCAACCTAAACATCGTTCTTTATGTGCTTGAAGCAATGCCAGCCTAATGACGTGCAGATGTCCCCAATGCAGAGTTACCTGCAGATCAGTCCAGTCTCATTTAGTGATTTTCATGTGTGGTTCTACGATGCTGAATTGAGCTACCAAACCACATCCAGTAGTCAGATTCCCTCTCCACCTCAAGAAACACCTTAAGACCTATCTGTTTCAAAAACACCTCTACCAGCCTGATCCCATTCCATATTTCCTGATTGCTCCTAATGCTGCCCTCCCTGCTCATTAAACGGTTGTCTTATTAGCTTCTTGCTTTGTTTGGAGGCTGTAGCTCTTGCTCCTATACTGCTTACACTGTTACGTGGGCATTCATTGGTAGTCAGCCTAGCTGCACTTAGGCCGAGTCCCTGACAGCTATGTCATGGTGATGTGCTGTTTGGCTCACTTGTACGTTGCTTTGGACAAAAGCATCAGCTAAATAGAAATAAATGTAAATGTGAAGGTAGTGGCAGGAGGCCTGAAGGGCTCAGCACATATGAGCCAGCCAAAGGCAGTTTACTTACTGAGAACTTCCTCAGCCTGCTGCTAGAGGGCAGCATAGCGGTAGTCAGCTGCAAAACTTGGATGCTCAGTGGCTTCTTTTCCGCACACGTGTAGTAACGCAGTGTAGGGACAGGCTGCTTTTCTTTGATACAGAGGAAGGCTGACGCACTAGTGATTTTATTTTTACATATACAGCTCTGGAAAAAAATTTCGGTTTCACTCATTTCTCAGTTCATGGGTATTTGCCTGTGTAAAATATACATTTTTTTGCAAACTCCAGCCTGGCTCTTCCCTGCTTCTCATTGATGAAGGGCTTCTCCTTGCCTTATGGGACTTCAGTCCAGCTTCTAGGAGCCTGTTATGAATTATCCTAGCAGTGCACTTCACACCACTTAATGTTTCCCATTCTTTTGAAGGTCGCTTGAGGTCATCCTCCGATTTTATGAGGGATAATTTGATGACCATTTCTCGAATTAGGAAGTTGCTTCTGCCCTCTGTCTGGCTGGTTTTGGGTTATTCCCAGTGTCTCCTGCTTCACCTTGTTCTTGTGTACTGCTGTCTTGGAAGCTTTGAGCCTGGAAGCAGCCTTGTAGTGCAGCCTTAATTTTTTTTCTGAGCTATATAGTTGGTAAATTGAGGAGAGTGGCCCCATTCTCCTCCTGCATGCTTGAGTGTTTCATTTCCTGTGGGGCCGCCATGTGACCTTTGACTGACTCTCTGTGGCTGCGGGAGAGGGTCTCGTCACCCCCCTTAACTCAGTGCTGAAGAGCCGGTCACATGCTGGCATTAGCTGCAATTGTTTCTCTGTAATAACTAAATAATTCAACAAGGAGAAGGGTGTATGGGTAAAATGTAGGAAACATAGTGGTGTAGTTCTGTTTTTTGTATTTTTTTAAGTACAGATTAAAAAAAAAAAAGTTTTATTCGTGTGTGTCTGTGCGTTTTTAAACCCCTCCTCTGCAATGTCTTACTCTTTCCAGAGAGGAACATCTACCACAACATGTCCTCTTTCAATGAGTCGGTGGGCCTGGGCTACCTGAAGACTAATGCCATTGAGTTCGTCAAGTATCCTGAGCATTTGTTGGGGGGGGGCTTATCCTGTTGTGGTGTTCCCCCTGTCTGTCACCCCCACCCATTCAATTCAGGTGAGCTCCTGGGTTGTAAAAGGCGGCTTTTCCCGCCTCCCCATGGACGGTCGAGGGGGTCTGCCTGAGATGTTGTCCCCCTGTTTTCCTGAACGAGATGTACAGCTATAACAAGCGACAGATGAGCCGGATCTACCCCAAAGGCGGCCGCGTGGACTCCAGTAATTACATGCCCCAGATCTTCTGGAACGCCGGGTGCCAGATGGTGTCCCTGAACTACCAGACCCCAGGTAATTGGGGTGACGGAGGCCACGTGTCATCGCCCTGTGACACCCCACCCCAGCCCTTGAGTATGCATACAGGGCAATGCTACAGTGCCCACAGGCACTCTGCTGAGAACATATGGGAGCGGTGTCCTGTGCGGGAGTTAGGGTTACACTTCGCACACAGAGACTGGGCCAGACGTGAGCAGCGGAGTGGGGAAAGCAATGTCCCCTTCGGGGGTTACCTGAGGCACCAGGAAGCCATGTAGGATTCCTGTACGGACACGGATATGAGTCTCTGCAGATCGTTCTCGCAGACACGGTGTTTGGTGCTAGGACCGGCTCGGCCTTGGGTTGTGTTTTCAGGCTGTGTAGTCATGCCCCTTGATCATAGACTCTCTCCTCCCCCCGCCCACCCCCCTACAGATTTAGCCATGCAGCTGAACCAGGGGAAGTTCGAGTATAATGGCTCGTGCGGGTGAGTGACGCTGCTGCCCCCTACCTGTGTGTTAAGGTAACGCTGTAAATCCTCTGAGCATGAAAGAGTGACTCATCCCAAAGACTGCAGCCTGAAGGCAGGTCCTGGCAGGTGGGTCCACACACACCCCCAGGTGATGTTTAATGTGGTACGGAGCCACTGAATGTCGAGGTGGTGCTTCTTCTCAATGTCACACGACATTAATACAATAATGAAATACACATCATGCATTCTAGATTATTCATTTTCTTCAAATCATCCTCTGGGGATTAATGACGTGCCCATCACGCTTTATGTACTTCTGCCTGTGTATTTCATCTATAGTTCTCTGCTTTATTTTCGCATCTTAATATTTCAGACTGGATTGCAGTTGTTCCTGTTAGCGGTGTGCTAGCGTGCTGCGGTTCCTGTTAGCAGTGTGCCAGCATGCTGCGGTTCCTGTTAGCGGTGTGCCAGCGTGCTGCGGTTGCTGTTAGCGGTGATGCATGCTGACCGCATGCCGGCTCTCCTCCCCGCAGGTACCTGTTGAAGCCAGACTTCATGCGCCGTTCTGACCGCATGTTCGACCCGTTCTCCGAGACACCAGTGGACGGGGTCATTGCCGCCCACTGCAGTGTTCAGGTTAGTCAGAATGTCTAGTTTCTGACGCCACTGCCACGGTGGAGTTCATGCCCGTGCCTCACCAGCCCCTCCATGTCACTTCCTCTGTGTCACATCCTCCCAGGTGTTCTCAGGCCTCTTCCTGTCTGACAAGAAGATCGGCTCCTACGTAGAGGTGGATATGTACGGCCTTCCCACGGACACCATCCGCAAGGAGTTCCGGACCCGTATGGTGATGAACAACGGGCTGAATCCAGCTTACAATGAAGAGCCATTCGTATTTCGGAAGGTCAGTCTGAGGTCATGCCTCAACTGGGGCGGGGTGTCACCACTCAGATATCAGGAGCACTTGGGGTCACCGCTGGGGGCTGGCCCATAAGTCATGTCATGGCGGACGGCACAGTCAGCAGTCCGCGGGTCAGGTCCGTGGCCGCCACTGTTTCAGCGCAGGGTCGTTCTCACCGCCGGTCGCCCCCGGCTGCAGGCAGGTCCCTCTGGATGCGGGGAGGGGTGCTGAGCGCAGGAAAATCCGCAGCCTCCGTCGCAGGGTATAAATCAGCGCTGACGCGGCTCTCCTTCATGCCGCGCTGCTCCTTGAACTACCACCGTCACCTTGCGCCTGCCTGCTGCTGTGTCTCCTGGGACCTCATGGGGGCGCCGCACCGCACCAGCGCTTTGTTTTCACATTCACGGTGTTCCTTTTTTACCCTTTTTGCAGGGCCTGCGGTATTTCAGTCTCCTGTGTTCACACGCATTTTAATTTTATCGGACCTATCTTGTCTCGCTCACCCTCCTTGCTGATTATCAAGCTGTCTTTTTTTCATATATCTGATATTAATATATGAATATCGATAAAATCATCTACACGTCCATTTTGGAGAAAGGGCCCAGATGACCCTATGACTATCCCAGGCAGCACAGGGCTCAGGGCTGGGGTACAACCTGGATGGGACCCCAACCCATTACAGGATTCGAACCCCCAGCGCGTTAGGCTGGAGGCCACAGGGTTACACTGAGTTGCCACACTGCCTCACTAATTATGTATTAATGTTACAAGTTCATAATAATGATGACACATTGGCAATAGTGTTTAGCCGCCCTAGACACGCTGTGCTGATGGATTTCAGATATTTGGTGGTTTATACCTACCTCTCCCTACCATCTTCTGTTAGAAATGCATCGTGAGATCATCACATCAAGAAGACCACGTTTCATTGGATTTCTGTGTTGCCTTCTTTTAATCACTAATTAGCCGAATGCGGAGCTCAGAGCAATCACCCCCTCCCCCTCAAGGCTGTGCTGTCTCTGGCCAGGTAATCCTCCCGGATCTGGCAGTACTCCGAATTGCCGTCTATGACGACAACAACAAGCTGATCGGCCAGCGGATCCTACCTCTGGACGGGCTGCAGGCCGGCTACCGGCACATTTCCCTGCGGAACGAGGGCAACAAGCCGCTCTCTCTGCCCACCATCTTCTGCAACATCGTGCTCAAGACGTACGTGCCAGATGGATTTGGAGGTGAGCTGCAGGGCCCCCCCCCCCCCCCCATGCGTAGATGTTTGCAGGACACGTTCAGGCTGGAGTGATCCCTCACAATCTGAAGAGCATGCCGTGTGACACATTTGGGTCTTTCCCCCCGCGAAAAATAATTAATTTGAGTGCGGCTGAGCATGGAGTGACGTTTCCTTCCTGGCTCCAGGCTGCACGTCTGCTCTTATGTTCCGTTTTTTTTTTTTCTCATTCTAATTTTAGTAACAATTGGGGAAGAATAAAACGGCTACACGACGTGGCTTTAATGAATGAGGCTGAGTATTCATAATCCACATTTTATTTACAGCCCATGTTTTATCGATTTTTGGCTGGCATGTGATGAAATCTCCAGTGCCCCGTCCAGGCGCAATCCCGATCTGCACTTGTCAAACACTGCTGTCGTTTTGGATTCTAATGCTTATTAATGCTTATTATTTCATCTGATGATCGCTCTATACGACGTAATTAAGCAAGGGTGTGAACCTGTTTTTCCCTTCTAGAGATCGTGGATGCTCTCTCAGACCCAAAGAAGTTTCTGTCCATCACAGAGAAGAGAGCCGACCAGATGAGGGCCATGGGCATTGAAACGGTGCGTAGATTTTACACACCCAGTGAACACCCTGTGAGAACGGAGGCATAGGGGACTGTGTCGGGGAAACGGGAGGCCGACACTTCAATGGTCTTTTAAGGGATTAAGCTGTCCTAAGGTGAATAGGGCAGTAGATGTGGGATTCGAAAGGACGTCCTTCCAATCACTGCCCTGCCGCAGCTGTCTTGAATAGGGCCATAGACGGAGGATTTTTTGGCTGTTAGGTGCTTTTCTATCATGACACAGGCTGCATTACAGGCTGGCCCTCGAGGGCCAGAATTGGGGAACCCTGGGCTAGGGTTTCCCGACACAATAATTTGAAATATATAAAACTCTCCTTTTCTTTACCTCCCACCACCTGTTTAGAGCGACATCGCAGACGTTCCAAACGACAGCTCAAAGAACGACAAGAAAGGAAAGGCGAATCAGGCCAACGCCATTCCGCAGAGCGGCTCTGAGTTGGGGCAGACCTCCATGTCGGGGCAGACCAACATCAGCGAAGCCAAGAAAGGTCCTCCACATCAGTCCATCTATGCAATATTTTTCTGTCCACATCCCAAACCTCCATCTGTCCGCTCTCCATCTGTATTCATAGACCATCTGTCCTCCTTCTTCCTTTTATCTACACCCACATAACCTCCATCCTTTGTACTGTTCCACTTGCAATCATATTTTCTCCTGATTCACATTTTTTTCCCCATGATACCTCCTAAGATGAATACGAATGTGATGGAGTCCCTTGGTCCCCCCCCACCCGCTTTGGGTAATGTCTGTTAACACCAGAATGGAAAGTGACAATGTTTTTCCTGCACTTGCAGATGGAGCACTCATACCTCAAGTGAACATTGAGGACCTGAAGCAGATGAAGGTAGGGCACCAGGTCACACCTCCATCCCTCCAGCTCCTCCCATCACCCACTGCGCTCAGTCTGGACCCCCAGTGCCCAGTTCTTTGTTTGACTTCCTGTTTTTCTCTTTTGTTCAAACACTTCAGACAGTTTCACCAAGCACACTAGCATGGGCTCCAGAGACTGCATTTTTAGACACTTCGGAAGACTTACATCCTGCCAAATCTATGGTTTTTGAAATTCTTTTAATTTTGTATCCTGCAGACATATCTAAAGCTGATTAAGAAACAACAGAAGGAGCTGAGCGCTTTGAAAAAGAAGCACACCAAGGTAGGTGATATCTACCTCACCGCATACTGCGCCGCCCTGCTGGTGGGTCGAGAGAGGTACAATCATTCAGGATGTCATGCCGGTGTCCTCTGTGCAGGACAACAGCGCCATGCAGAAGTGTCACTGTACCCTGGTGGACAAGATGGTGGCTCAGCATGATAAGGAGAAACTGACCTGTGAGAAGCTTCTGGAGAAAGCCGTCAAGAAGAAGGGGTAACGTGCCTATGGTGAACAGGAATGGTGGGGGGGTGTTCTGTTGTTTGAGCCGGTGGGAAAATGGCTGCTGACATCACTCAACTGTTCTGCGATCCTCAGAGAAAACAACTGCCAAGAGCTGAAGAAGGAGGTGGAGATCAAGGTCCAGGAGCTGACATCTGACCACAAAGCCAAGGTAGGCCTCAGGGTGCCGCTTCCCCCCTGCTTTCAGCCAGTGCATTCTGGGGGGGGGCAGGTGGCTGACTGTACCTGTCCTCTGTGAGCAGGTGAAGGACATCGTTGCACAGCAGACCAAGGAGTGGTCGGAGATGATCAACTCCCACAGCATGGAGGAGCAGGAGATGAAGGACCAGCATGTACTGCAGCAGTGTGAGCATCTCAAGAAGCTCATGCTGGCCGTGCAGGAGCAACAGACACAGAACCTCAAGCTGATCCACGAGAGGTCAGGGGGCAGCTCGCTTTGGGGGCGGGGAAGGGCCTCCATACCCCATAATGCCGTAATGCGACTGATTCCCTCTCAACCTGCCCCCCTACAGGCAGAGCAAAGACATGCGGGCTAACCAGGCCAAGACATCCATGGAGAACAGCAAAGCCATCAGCCAGGACAAAAGCATCAAAAACAAGGCCGAGCGAGAGAGGTACGTTACGTCCCAAAGGCCCCAGAGAGCCAGGTCAAAGGCGCAGGGCCCAACTGCATTCAGTGTTCTGGACTTTGCTGTGCCACGGTGGCTGATTTCTGCGCTTCTTCCAGGAGAGTTCGAGAACTGAACAGCAGCAACACCAAAAAATTTCTTGAAGAGAGGAAAAGGGTACGTGGAGTGGGTTTGCTTTTAGCAATGGTGGGTTCGGGTCTGGTTTCTGCGGGGGTCGGGGGGGCCAGCACATCTGTTCAAGAGAACAATTCTCGCTGGTTTCCAGCTTGCCATGAAACAGTCAAAGGAGATGGACCAGCTGGAAAAGACTCACCTAGAGCAGCTTGACAACCTGGAGAAAATCAACGAGCAGGTAGGAAGAGCCCATCACCTGTAGGGGGTGCTAGTGGGCCGGATTACTTGTCACTAAAAGGTGTGAGGCACTGACTGCATGCACCTGACTCAGGTGGTAGCTTTATATGCTAAACACAGAAGGACCTTGGATGCATGGTTTGCAGCTGAGTGGTTTAACGGCCAGTCCAGTCGAGTCACTGTGTGGTGGTTTGAGTCTAGAAGGCCTCAGTCTACCATAAACGGAGCCTCTTTCATATGGAGGTGTCCCCACTGCTGTTATAGTATGCCTTTCATCCTCAGCCCAGGGTACGGGGCGGGTTTGTTGTTTCTGTGGTTCAGGCCAAAAAATCACTTTGGACCGATGTTTTAAAAACTAAATGATTAGTCAGTCCAAAGATCATAACTAGCTAGCTGGTTAGCAGAACATGTTGCTTCAGCAACTCATAAATAGGGAACGTATTTATTTCATATTTATTGTAGTGACTGTTTGTGGCCAACAGGGGGTCCTCAAACCTCAGGGGCCCCATGCAAATGTGTGGCTTGAGTGGTGACACACTACGCTGACCGGAGACAGAATACTGTGATACATACATGGGCTCTGTAATGATCTTGATTTGTCATTCAGATTTCTTTTAGTATTTCATTATTATTATTATTATTATTATTATTATTATTGTTGTTGTTATTATTATTATTATTATTATTTATTTACTATTGTTATTTATATTATTAGTATTATTGCTTTTTGTTTTCTGTCATCTCTCATTATGTTTTGACATGTTTTTTAATGTCCATTTTTAATATGATTTGCTTGAATTTGTATTTTTTTGTACAGCTTAAGAATTCAGACCATGCAAACTCTCAGTGCCCAGGTAGGCCCTGCCGTTCCTCTAACGGACCATTACTCCACCCCACCCCTTGTCCCTTCAGTTGCGGTCTGGAGACACGGGGGTGTATGGGCGGAAGTGCTGTATGGGGAGCGTGTGTGAGGCTCAGCCTGGTAATACTTGAGTAGGTTGATGTTAGGAGCAGCGGAGACCAGATGAAAAGGGGTGGGGGGGGTCCTGTGCACCGTGGGTGGGGGCGGCAAGCTAAGGTCATCCACTCGGTCATTGCAGGCCAAGGACATGCAGCAGATGGTGAAGCTGGAAGCAGCGATGGACCGCAGGCCAGCCACAGTGGTGTGAACTCCTCGGCTGACTGAGGGGGACGGGGGCCCTTTGGTGGACAGACACCCTCTGACGTGATACTTAAGCTCTCCGAGCTGTGCGGCCCCCGCCCTCAAAGGCGATGGCGTCACCCCAAGTGACGGGATCCGCCCCCATGCGGTCCTCCCAACGCCAGTCACTCCTTGCCACTTTTTCTATGTAATTTTTTTCTAACAACAGCATAGCCTGCGATTTGTCTGACATGCTGTAATTTTAGATACTGTCCCACTGTTTATGCCAATCAGGATTATTAGATCTGTTGTATTAACGTGTATTTATACATTTTTATTTGTATTTTAATAGTATGAGACTATTATAAAAAGCCGAAGGAGAGTAAACATCTGTCAGTCTAAATCGTACGGCAGCCAGGAGGTGTAAGTATTATGTCACAGGCACTTAAACGACAAGTAGGATTTAAGGTAGTCCAAAAAATGTAGCAGTGCCCTTCCACATGCCTCCATCCGTCTTTTGAACCTAAAGTACCATGGGTTCGAGTGATGGGGGGAGCTGGGGTGGGCAGCCTGTCCGCTGGCCGTAGAGACCAACAGCGCCGCTGCCGTCCGGACTTTGAAAACCAATATCGCGATAGCAATGCCGTCATCACACTTTTTAAAAGTATATTATTTAACTTTTAGGATAATTTTAAAAACACGATCAGCTAAGCTGCTATTGTAGCGTACCATCCATTCATCATCCATTTTGCTACTGCCTATCCTGGACAAAATCATGGGGAGGGGGGGCATGGAGCCTATCCCAGGCATAATAGGGCACAAGGCTGGAGTATACCCTGTATCGGATGCCAGTTAGTGGAGTACCTATCTATTTTTACATTAACAGGGTTTGGAGATTAAGCCACAGACCCAGCAGATATCAGACGTCCAATCCGTTCACTGCTTTCTGTTACTCACCTTTTGCCCCAACCTGTGTTCCCATCGATACTGTTGTACCGGATGGTGTTAGACGATTAGGGCAGGTTAGTGCTCATCATCTGGTTATTCTCATTAAGTACCTCATTAAGACCACATCAAGTGTCACCTGCAGCAAGTGATTTTAGCCTTTCATTTCAGATTAAACAAAAAAACACCCCGCCTTGAACTTGCTCAACTGTGTATTTCATCACATGAACGGCTTTACTAGGTATTTATGTCTCATTTTCTGAAACTCATTCTCACCAAATTCAGTACTATTGGCCATGAACTCAGTTTTTTATGTGTATTAACTGGGGTTTGTGCTACTTAAAATAGTGGTTCACTGGGAATTTGGAGGAGGCGGGACTTCCTTTGTATGTCCCTGTCTTCTGGTAGTTTGTGGTAGTAGACATGGTTCAGGTGGAGAAGTAGGGGTTTAATTGGCATGTGGAGGCCAAAGCATTTCACACTCACAGGACGACGTCCGTGTGGGTTGGCTGCCTCATCTCCGTCTCAACATAACTCTTCAAGCATATCAGCAGAGATCGACATGACCCTGACTGATGGAGTTTTTGTGACGGATGCCACTAAAAAGCGACAGTCAGTCTCTCGAACCTCAGCCTTGCATCCTGCTGTGCTTTCTGTCCATCCATGATCCGTCGTCATGGCCAGAAGTGTTTTGTCCTTAATGTACAGAGCGAGAGATGCAGTGTGACAGTTCGTCAATTGCAGGAAATGTTATGTTTCAGTCAGCTGTGTTAATATAGTAATGCCCGTCGGCACTATTTAAAACATCGACCAAAATATAAAGGTCTTCCTTTGTATAAGGAATGATGTATACACTCTAAGCTGGACTGCTGGTTCCCCCCTTTTCTATTGTGTGGCTGTAGTTCACTAAAATACAGACACTTTATGTACATAGTTGAATGTATTTAGTGTATTATTTTTGACCAAATGGGTTCTGCAGTGTATAAATAAAGGGCTCTGGGATAAAAAAGAATGTTCGTTACTGGGGGAACAAGGTTCTGAGCACCTGGCGGCTTTATTTTCCAGGTCATTCCATCTTCCAGCATCATATAGCGTTCATGCCTGTGACCACCTATCTAACGCGATCTAATACTATTACGCAAAGGGCGCTAACATTTGCTGCGTTGCTTTCAGATGTGCCACTCGACGGATGTCTGGTTGGGTGTTTTGGTTATTTAACAAAATATAATGCCAAAATAAGTTATGTATATAAATAAATACATATAAATATATGAAATGAGAATATAGTAGATAGTACAAGACTCTATTACGGTTTGTCATTAGAGCCTCCTTTATACTCAGTGTATGTTTTTTGTTGTGTGATTACATGTACACTTTCGCTTTATAGTTTATTGTAAAAGCAATTATTGCGGAAATGTTCTTGCTTTTACGTTTACCAGTTTGTTTTTAGTCTTTAATTTTAACTTTGGCTTGGTGAAGGGACTTCAAGTGAGTGTTTTTGTATTTATATTGTATTTGTTGAATTAGAAATGAAGACGTCGTTGTTATCATGCTACTTTAATACTGTTTTATAGTATATGTATCAATAAAAAATGAAACGGTGCCCAGACGTTTGTTTTAATTATTCTCTGCGGTTAAATGTCTCAAATATATTTTACTTCATCATCTGAAATATTCCATCAGAGTTTTTCTTTTGTTTAGTTTATCATGTCAGTGTTAAAGCATTAAAGGGACGAAATTAAATGTAAATATAGGTGGAGGGTGAAAAACGTGTGCCGAGCCTGTAGAGTGCGCCGGAATTTGAAGTCCTTGCACATCGCTTGCCCATCAAAGACATGCAAACCCTGTTATTTCCTGTATACAATGTGAGAGGCAGATCGAGTCCAGTAAGGATTTGAGACATCTACATGCTTTTAACAGGTTTGTTGTGTGTAAAGCAAGCATTCCATGTATCTAAGGAAATGACATGAGATATAAGGAAGTTTCCTCAAAAGCTCTGGAGATCAGGTTGGCCTTACAAAAAGAGAGGCATCACCATCAAAAGGCATCTGTAGCCAGGAGTGTGCGCTCCAAAGTCAAGGAAATGTCCTGCTGAAGATGTATCTTCACGTGGATAAAGTTCACACATTTAGGTCCAGGGGGGATGTCAACTAACAGCCAACCAACGGTAATGGGCTTGGTGAAGTGACATTGAGTAACTGCTTGTTTGTTTGTTTGTTTGTTTGTTTACTGTTTTAGTGAAGGTGGGAATGTGGTTTGAGCGAGGGAGGAAGTCTACATGTGATGGTAATCGGTTTCTGTCACTTTGTTTGGCAGGGAATCTATGTTCCTGTCATGTCCTGGGCCCATTAATGTTTAATGCAGCAATATCTTGCAGTTTTGAACAACTGTCTGCATCTTCATGTAGTGTTTAACCCCCGATGACTGGCAAACTGGTTCAAGAAGCACTAAATGACACCCTCACTCGTGATTCTTCGACTAGACGTCTCTCAGTGGCCAGAGCCTGGGCAATAACAGACATCCACTTTGTCCTGAGAGGCAAATCTGTTTCTGGCATCACCAGTCCAACCATGTTGGATGAAATTACTCAGAAGAATTGTGTCATTACTGCACAATGTTACCAGAAATCTGCAATTTTGCTAGGGTCTGGGTTTCGAGGAACAGCCCAATCCTCAGTCAGCTGATGCGTTGTCTGCCGTAAAACCACCAAGACATCGCTCCTGTTTTTCATGCAATGATGAACCATGTACAGACTAATGCAGTATTGATTTTGTTCTGACCCATAAATTGAAGCTTTATTTGCCATTTCTACAGACCTTCCTCTAACAGATGTGGTTACTCTGCCAAATATGAGTTTTGAACTGCCACCCTTCTAATCAGAGGTCTAACCTGCTGAGCTTAATTATGGCCATCTGTGAGCTCAGGTCACTCTGGCCATTACGTAGTCTTCAGCGCACCTTGGACTAAAGCAGGGGTGGGCAATCGTATCCACACAGGGCCAGTTTGTATGCAGGTTTTTGGGATAACCCTTAGGTCAACTGTTTAAACTCAGGTGTGAGGACTCTTCAGCCAAACAGTCCTCTAATTAGTAATGTAATTAGGCAGCTGCAGTGAAAACCGGCACACACACCGGCCCTTATTGGATAAGATTGCCAACCCCTGGACTAGAGGAAAACGGAAAAGGAAGACTTGTGCATAAAGCCCTTCATTTTAACAAACTTGTCATTTTTGTTTATTCAGAAATGAGCTGTATTAATTTTATGCTTTTGTAAATGAATATATTATCCAGATCACACATACTCCTTTCACACTGATTACTGAATATAAATTACATGAAATTACTTACATCTGTAATACAAAGTGGACTATATGCTTAAATGTTGGCCCTAGAATAGGCCTACTTCCTAATAATTAGCTCTCACTATGGTGATAGAGGTAAAGAAAAACATTAATCCGATTCCCCTTTAAAAACGGAGCAGTATTATTCTACGTTGCGCTTTTATCATGCGACTTAATAACTGCTTTCGGTATCCAAATGCATGCACACTCATCAGATCAACAGGCCCCTGAAGCCCATCGCAGTAATTATAGTGTTGATGCTGTGGCTTCAAAAACCGGGAAACACATTAATGGTATTTCAGTTGTCCTGGTAACGTAATCCCCCATCCATAAATATGAGGACAAATGCTCCTTACACGGCAATCATCGTCGAGCTGGTACAGAGAGAAGTTCAAAAATGTTCCCGATCTGTGCTTGATGTAAAGTGACTTTGGTCAGCATCCTGAGCACTTCAGAAAAAATCCCGCCAGGGTTAGGATGGAGGTTCTCCTGCAAGCCATGGTGAAGGACAGAGCTCATCTGACATGATTCATCCTTGAGGTGCTCGATGGAAAGATAGACAATTCAACAACGGCCTAAGGTCACACCCTGTTGATTCATGCTGCCTTCCTACCCGACATCTCAAGTTCAAAGTTCTTGCAACTTCTGCTGCAAGGGGGACTGAGTGTAAATTCCCAGGGCGCATGAGGTCGCCCCATTCTGAATCACGCCTGCAAATGACCCCACCTATACACTGTAGGGAAACACCAACCTGGAGCCGGTGGACACGTGGTGGAACATTGGCCTCCTGACCAGGCAGCAGACACTTGCACCTGGTAGATGTCTTGGTGTGGTCTTTCAGCAGGCTCAGTCTCCAGATTCAACGGCAGAACGAGGCTGGACACTTGGCACTGGCGATGTCCAGGTTTGCCGGCACACGGGAGGTGTTAGACCGCTCTGAGGAGCAACGGCATCTGATAAAACAGCCAGTGGGACCAGACCTTGGATCATTATCTGGCCAAAGATCTGCCCATTGGGCCTCTAAAAAGGCAATCGCAAACCAGGCATGTTTGGTCACAAAATAAAACTGACAAAACAATGAATGCAGTTTGGTCCATGGGGACTCCCAGCAGAAAGCAAGCTCTGATTTTACAAACCCTGGTAAAATGGATGGACACACATTGAGAAAAAGTGAGAAGTCACCTTCTTCACCTCACCTTGTTTTTTTTTGGATGTTTTTTGTTCAACACCTTCTGCAAGGCCCATTTCGCCATTAACAGCATTAACCAAATCAGAGACCACCGGTGTTCCTCCTTTAGCCCAAAGCCGTGACCCACACATGGCAGTTATCTTCTCACAAAGATCGGGCAAAAACGCACTAAAAGGCTGCATAAACCTTCGACTTCGAGTCCACTTTAGCTGGAAACAAAGCTAACAAAGAGGGCATGAAAATGACCACCCAGAAGAAACCTGATTTTGACTTCATAAATTGGTGATTTGACGACAATCTGAATCAGAAAAGATGCATGCAGCTTACGACTAATCCTGTGAGTTCTGCACCCCGGCGTCCATCGACGTGAACGTGCCGCAAGTAAAAACAATGTTGCAAAATAAACCGCAAAATAGCGCCAGTAGTGGATTAGTTTACACTGTCCTGGGGAACAAATTATTAAGGCGTTTCTCCTCTTCAGAATTTAAAAAAGACTGGCGAGCCTGGAAATCCCGAATTCCCGGTCCACCGATTTCTAGGATCAGAGACTTTCCTGCTGAATGGCATAAGTGTAGTCAAATGTAAATCTGACTTTCGCTTTCAAACGCGCTGGGAAATACCCATCTATAACCGTTCAACATCCGCAAGACTGGAGTCGTCCCATCTGAATGAAATGTGCAAATAAAATACTGATCTTTAATCTGCAATTTGGATTTCCTGTATTTTCTAGCTAATGTTTTAATGCGGTTTCGTGTAAATTACAGTTAAGTTACAGACTACAATGTAATATATATATATATATATAATATTCATTAAAGAGCAAATTGCATTGTGCCGTTGCGTTTTAACTCCTGTTCTGCGTTAACACACAGGAGACTTTAACGTGGGTGCAGCTGTTTGCTTTTTGGTTGTCACCGCCCCTTTCACACCTGTACGGACCGATGGCACCGCATTGCCTAGCAAACCGGTGCAAGTCATCCCCCAGACCACCCAATATTAAACACGGTTTAAAATAACGCTTCATCTAACCCTACCTGCAAGTGTTGTTTAAGCTGAAACTGAAAAAATAATAAATATACTGAAGATAATTAAAAAGCCTTGAATTGGACTAATATCCACTCATTGTTTTATAAAGGGAGTTTCTTATTAAAATTATAATAATACAGGGTGTTGTTATGTTTACCGGTGCATTATAAGCACCCTCTGCACGGTCGGTTCCGTTACACTACGTGCAGAAACGCAGTTTCGCTGCTTCTTTTTATCTCCTAATGTCGTGACTGCTCCACCACACTGGCGTCAATAATAAGACGTATCTGAGCTGCTCCAAACCGGCGAGGGCAGCTGTGGCCGCAGCTTCGACTCCGCACGGCTGATCTCACACATCGCGGAGCCGCAGCGGTCCGCTTACACAAAGGCTGCAACCTTGCCGGGAATCAGAGGGTAAGACGGGTCCCCATCAGGCTCAGCTGCAGTCTCAGGCATGGGAATAACGGCATTGCGGGAGTAGCCCTGGCGATCTCGCACGGAGAGACTTCAGGGAACTTCTTAAAACGGACAGTCGTCCCTTTGACTTGCTGCAATTCCTGTCCGGATGCCTCTCCGTCTGGGATAAACACGACAGCCTCCGCAACGAGTTAACTGTCCTAAAGCGACCCTCTTTCCTTGAGAAAGGCACGTTTGCGCCTGCATCCTGAGTGCACCCCGTGCCTTTGGCGACTGGATGCTGCCGCACGCATACCCCTGCGTTTGCTGCATTTGCGGGGCTGCCGTCGTGACTCCTCTGCGCTGAGAGGGAATCTCATCTCTTCCATTTGTTTTAGGCAAGAGTACCTTAGTTGTTCCTAAATCCAGTGAACTGAACGATGGAGCGTACGCGATCCAAGACCATAGACGCCAGAGGAATTTTGATCTGTCTATTAAGTAAGTGACTTTGTCTTTGTTTGGCGATTTTGCCTTGAATATGGTGGTCTTGCATTGATTAGTCAATTCATGAACTGCTTAGCGTACATTAAAAGTACTGGTCCAGTAAGGGCACTGGTCCAGTAAGCGCACCGGTCCACTTCTTTTGTGTCAAGTGAGAGTGTTAACGGGTGCAAAAAGTCGTTTATTTTGTGTAATGTGTATATGCGTCAGTAGTATTGATAATAATCAATAATAATGGTATATTCTGGAACTTTAACTTAAAATATTATTATTACCTAAGGGTGTTTTATTAGTTGGTTGCTGTTGTTAGTTGTTAGAATAAACCTCCCGTTCCAGGTATTGTTGCTCGAAGCCCCGCAGAGCAGGAGGTGGAGAACCTGTCAGGATTATCTACAAACCCAGACAAAGATATATTCGTAGTTCGCGAAAACGGAACAACTTGCTTGATGGCAGAGTTTGCAGTAAAATTTGTTGTCCCATATGACGTCCTTGCACTCAACGGCATAGACGTAAGATTCCCCATTCCGACTTATACATTCATTCAATGATTATTTGCATGCTCTGTACCAGTGACTCCAGTGAGTGTATTGCACAAACAGGATATGCTACTGCTAATTCGAAGGAAAGTCCTTCAATAATAATATGCTATGAATGACAGCTAAGGTGCGCGTAAGCAAACTATTTTAATCGCATGCAATCAATAAAAAACGGTGAGTCAATGTATGTAAACATCAGTGCAGTTTATATATCACTAAATAAATGGAAGTTAATCCAATTAAATTTGTTATACATCTGCAAATTCCTGACCATCAAATTTCAATTTTTTTTATGTATATATCTACAGCTGATTACAGAACAGGCGCCCATTGCGCTTCCCCGAGGGGCAGAGATTGAGGGAAAATGTGGGAGTACTGAAGCCGAGCTGCGCATTTCCTGGATAAATAACGCCTACACATTTCGCATTTTCTTCCTTAAGGTTGGCAGAGGCGTTTTTCTTACAACACATTAACCACACAGATTACAAGAATGAAGTGCTACACAGCCGCAAATTTAAGATGGATTTCCCGGGTGTTTTTTTTTAGTAATTCACGTAACAGATTGCTGCTATGTAAATTACTAGCTTCAAATTTAATTTTGGTTGTTTGTTTTTATTGTTGTTTATTAGGAAGTACAAGACCCATCCAACGGAAAAGCAATCTGGAAAATCAATAAGATGCAGTTTGTGTACGACACCTCAGAAACAACACACTTCATTAACGCTTACAATCGTAAGTATGTTTTGTGCTATGGCTTAAGTTATTTTAAATGAATACAGCTACAAAATGTTTAACCAAAGTGTTTGATTTTGAACACCAGTATTTATTCGATTGTGTTATATAGGCTATAGTTTGGTGCAACCAATGCTATAATTTAAACTACATACATTTGCTGTATTAGAAAATACGAAGTAGTAAGCGGGAGAAATAGAGAGGAGGAAGTTGGGCGAAAAAATCTAAAATGATTCAGACTGAATTTTACCCAGTGCTGTTTATAACAAGTTATCATTATAATTATCTGCTGTGGGAACATTTGTAGGTAAGGAAAATGACACAACGAAATATTTGTTCTAACTTCTTCCCATAAAAATAGGAATTAACCAAATTTAAGAATTTTAAATATTGAATTCATTGACTTTCACGGACCTGATATTTTTTTTCTTTAATCTCGCGTAATGCTGGATATTTTACGTTCTGTATCTGTATTTTAATTGTTTTATATCCAGGTAGTTGGGTTGAATATAGGCTACATTTCAAATTAATATTTCACAGGCTTTACGTTTGCGTTAGGTTCCGTATTTCTCAAATATCATATTGAAGTTAGTCTTTCCTCTACACATAACACTTTCCCATAAATAAATGTTTCAAGTCGTTCCACGCTTTATCAAGGAAAAATAAGACATTAGTGGTAAGTACAATTATTTAGCTCCTTCTCTCGATTTAATGCCATGCTATTTCAATAAATGAACAGTTCAGCAAACCTGTAATATACATTCCTGACATTTTTTATTTCGTGTGCGATTGACAGTTTGTTAAAATACTTGTCCAGTTCCTGCACTGTAATGGTGCTGATGATTTTCATCTTAGTTCAAACTCAAGGTGCAATCTCTGTGTGTCTGTGCGTGTGTGTCTTTTTTCAGCTGGAAAGCACACGGCCAGCTCTCATCGCCTCTCAGCTCTAGTGACCCCTGCAGGCCGATCCTATGAGTGCACGGCTACTCAGACGGTCACCCTGATCTCCAGTGACCACCAGAAAGGAGTAACGGTCTCCATGTCTGACATTCAGATACAGCCCTTCGACATCCAGGGCGACTTCATATTCAGTGAAGGTATAAATATCGCCCCCCAGAGACCATTAGTCAGGAATCGCATGAGAATTTGAGAGGCTCGTATTAGACACTGAACTAACAACCTTCAGGTTACAGGTCTTTGTCCTTATTCGCTACATAATCGTTTGTAATTGTCAAACGTCAATTTACATTTAAGAGGGAGAATTTAATCCATAAATCTGCTTTCACGTTTAGCATCGCCAGGGTTAATGCTTATTAATCCTATTACAGCGTTACAAACGCCCCATTTAACTCCTTTATAATCTCCCTACAGGCGGGGTGTAATACAATTAACAGTAACGGAAAATAGACAGCATTTTACAGTTTTAGAGTGGTTTTCAGAGAAATTGATTACTATTTTCATAATTTCCTAGATTATAAATAGTTTAATATTTATACCATAATTATAATTAATTTTTACTACTGACACCCCTGAGTAACTGAAACACTTTAAATTTCATAATTACTATTTTGAAATTTTAGGCTTAGGAAGAACTCTGCCTTAAGGGTTTATATCAAATAAATCATAGCTTATCCACAGTTCTCATGTAACATTTTCTGGTGAAGATACGTAGAGTCACTTAAGGTCGTGTCATTTACTTGCTAGTAATTTCCATCTTTAAAAAAAAATATATATAGTGGATAATACGTTTCCAGCTTAGTCTGAACGCCCTTTAAATAACTATCCTGTAGGGGGGGGGGTGGAGGCTCAAATTCAGTATAAAAAATATTCCTTCATCGAATACAATTCCCCAAAGTTAATTCAGTTTTCCAACCATCTATGTTTCATAACCTCTTATCCGAGGCAGGCTCACACAAAGTCTGTGGGCTGGTCTTGGAAGCATGGGGTACACCTTGGATGGGAAACACCAGTGCATCACACGACACACATATATACAGACACACAGACACACACACGTTTGTATTCATATCTTTGTGGGGACCAGGGGCGGTTAGAAATGAATGGATAGGGGGGTTGAATCTTTATTACGAGGGTGATGGTAAACTTATATATAATATAAAAAGCTATTCATGACTTAAGCCATTAAATACACATTTATTTTTTTGGTAGGGGTGGATGGAAAACATTTTAGGGGGGCTAAAGACCCCTAAAATAGGCCTAATGACGCCCCTGGTGGGGACTGGTAATTTCAAAACTCTAATCCCAGCAATGACTACCGTATCCCCTACCCAGCCCTAACCTTAAGTAACCAAACAAAATACAAGACTTTTAGTTTTATGATTCCAGTCACAGATTTTTTATAAAATTTAATTTCCCTTTATGGGGACTAAAAAAATGGTACCTGTAATGTCAAAATATCAGGTTTTTAATCATATTGCGGGGACATTTGGTCCCCACAATGTAATGTATACATAACCCCCACACACACACCCTGGAGGCGTGAGCTCATATTGTTACTCCTCGATCCACCGTAACATGCCTCCTTAAGCTGATATAAATTTGCACACATACAGGTTTACACACAGTGTGCACACACACTAGTCGTCTCTGGGCTTGGATAGAGGGAAAATGTCATTCTTGTTCTTCTTTAGCAGTGATGGGGGACACGGTGGTTGCCGGACCTACTGAAATGGCATGTGTGGGTGGGTGTTACTTAGGCTGTGCAACCCGGTTACTGCGGCAACCCCAGCTGACCGTGCAATGCACTGTAACCATCTTCAGCGTATCACACTGGCCTCATGTGAACTGTGCTTCTGTGCAGTTATCAGTAAAAAAGATGAAAAAATACACTGAAAGGATTCAAGCTGGTGCAGTTTTTAAACATGTGACATAACAGCCCTACACATCCCCAGGAAACGCACAAGGGTCTCAGAAATAAGGAGGCCGCTCATCTTGCAGATTTAAAACATTTAATCAGTTTTTCCCTGTATTTTTCAGTTTTTCATTCATTTTTTTGTCAATAATTAAATAAGTAAATCGATAGTGAATGCCCACTACTTTAAGAGGGCTATTTTTGTGCTAGGATGAAAAAGTCATTTCGTGTTTATACCCGTGCCCCTATTCTGTGTGCTTAAAAAGGAACGACTCATTTATAACGGAATGTGCGCAGCGCATATCATGGGGCAATTTTCCCACGTTAGACTAATAGGTGCTCTCAGGACAGCGACTGCGGGCTTTTCGCGGCGCGTGCGGTGCCGGTAGGTGGGGGGGGGGGGGGAACGTGCGCTTCACCGCTCCTTTACACCCTTTTATGACGGATGAAGATGTCGGATGCACATGACCGGGCAGATCCCTGCTGCCTCGCCCACGAACGGGAGCTCCTTACTTTAATGTGCGGAGACTTTTAAAGAGGATTATAAAAGATGCTTCCCGACAGAAGGGTCCAGGGAGAAACTGCAATGCAGAAGGTGTGACTCGGTGCGGCCGAAGGTACATCGCGTTCACAAATGTCACTCAGTGCTATTTCCTGCATTCTAGAATCTTCCCATTGGATCGTAATGTTTTTGGCTGGGATCTCACAGTGATACAGACCGTTTTTAAAGTGCACAGCTCGCTGCGCCATTTTATTCCTCATGCCACTGCCGCAGCATCATTACGGTTCACATTTCCTTTGCGTTTGCAGCGTATAAATGCTTGAGTGACCAGCGGGAGCAGCTGGAGGAGACGCTGCCCCTGATCCTGGGAATCATCCTGGGGCTGATCATCGTCATCATCCTCTCCGTGTACCACGTACACCTGAAAATGACCGCCAGTCAGCCGCAGCTGCCCAGGGACCGCTCAATGTACAAGAACATGTGACCTCGGACACACGCTCCCCCCCCAGCCCCACCCTTAGTGATAGACACCGCGCTGCATCTCACTGTGTAGTCGGCCGTCTGTTTTTTCGGTTTCTGCTCAGACCTGATCTGTGCGGTTGGTTAATATGTTTAAAAAAGAAAATCTGCAGAGAAAATGTTTGCCTTCGCGGTCGTTCAGTTTTCCGCTTTGAATTCTGCGTTTAATGGTGAAAGTGGAGTGTTGTGTGGAATGCAGGTGTAAAACCAAGGCTTAAACGGTGATTTATTACCTACCGTTACTTCCCCATCTGTCAGTAACATGCATTATAATTCAATTTGAATGTATTCACATTAAACCGTTTAAAAATGTAAAATCAATGTCTTTGCGCAACTAACAGATTTATGTTAAAATGACATTTATGCCTTGTCATAATTCATTGCATACTGGAGGAAAGAAAATGCGGTCAATTATGAAAATGAATGATCATACGATGTTAGAGTATAATATTTTAAGAATTACTATGCATAAAGAACAACAAGAAATTAGCATATGTTTAAATGTTTGGAGATCTCTTTACTGAAATAAATGATACAACACATTTTTGTGTCAATTCTGTTATGCTAATTTCATTGTCATTATTTGAATTATGCTGCCCGCATCTTGCAGACCAAGTGCCTTCAGGCCAAAGAACACATTCTGTACAAACTGCAGCAGACATTAAGCTTTAGAGGAACGGTATATTAAATGCACAGACTTTAACAGTCTTCACTGATGCACTACATGGGGTCTTACAATTGCATAAAATGGTTTTATCAATATTTTTAACATTTATTTAGCTGACACTTTTGTGTAACGCGACATGCAAGTCCAGAAAGTCTCAGGTCAGATAGTCAGTGACCCCGGAGCAGTTGGGGCTAATTAATTTACTCAATCCAGATTTCTTGAAGAGGACAAATAGAAATGGCCACTATAAAAAGGAGATATTCAGTGGATCTGCATGAAAGAATTCTGCTTGTCTGATAGCAGCTGGTGATATTCAGGCAGACGCCTGGCTGAGCTGGTGGAGGATCTGAACCGGCACTGACTGTCTTCATTTTCTTCCTGTCAGCGGCTCTGTGGCGAGCTCTCTGGTTCAGAATCACCGACAGACAGTGGTTCTAGTGGGAGAGGTTTGTGTGCTCAGGGGACTATGTTGCTTAAAAACCCTGGGGTGCCTGTAATTCATTTGCAGTTTTGCTTTTACCTCTGATGTGTTGTAGACATGCGGCTGGAGTGCTGCGTTATCCGCAGTGGAAAGCTGTGGGACTACGCAGTGGTGCATCGTGGGGTATCGTAACTAAGGTTTCTCTCAGAGGTTGCTGAGAAATTTCATAACAAAAACATATTTATATACAATTTAAATGGCTTGCGCGCAGCCACTTTTAGTAGAAATACTACATTCAGAAAAAAGGGTAAAAATTTGTACCCTTGCCTGTCACTGGGGCTGTACCCTCATGGGTCTGCCAATTGTACCCTTAGCTGTAGATAAATGTACCACTTAAGGTACAGAAATGGACTCTGAGGAACATTTTTATACCATTGGGGGTACATTATTGTTGTTTGTACCTTGGGGATGAGGGTACAGCCCTAGTGATAAGCAAAGGTACAAATTTGTAAGTGTTCTGAAATTCTGAAAGTGTGCATATTATATGTAACAAATATGAATGCATATTATAAATTTTATTATAAATGTTTTCATTTACAGAGCTGTACTAGCTAGAAATATTGGGCATATGCACTTAACAGTGAAGGTTCTCAGAATCAGGAAGATTTCAACAGATTTTCATCTTAATACCAAACTGACACTTTTCTTACTCTTTTCCACTACAATTTTTCTAGCCCAAATTACTATGGTCAGCAACACACACAATAGTTACCAATTTCAGTTGCTACGTGCAAATGATGGTAGTTTGTGTCAGATTATTTCTGTGAGTTCAGGCCATTTTTCTCCTGCCACACTGTGGGCTACATTTATCACGAAAAAAAAAAACAATTAAAAGGTAGACAAGAACACCAGCGCAAATCAAGGTGCAAAAGCTTGACAGATGTGTGCACACTTTGTGGAATCAGATCTATGGGGGTTGTGACCTAAGTGATCTGTATTAGACACAACAATAACAGGACAGAAAGACTGTCCATATCTTCCTGAAATGGTGTCACTGCGAATTCTCGTCCGCACACTGAGATAACATCACCAAATTCGACTTATGGCCTTGCAGACTTTCTGGTGGGCTTCTTGGTGCTAAAATCAATGTCTGAAAAACGTGTTTTCAGTACAACGTTGAAATATAGATGGAGGACAAGAAAGAGTACAATCGATAGATTCAGATGGAGCCTGCATTACACTCCGTGTTTCCTGGAGAGGGTGTAGGCGGGGAATTGATCCTACTACTTGTCTAGACCTTCTGTCATGGGTGCGGGGGGGGGGGGGGGGGGGCTTTGTTTTTTTCAAGGGGAGAGGTCCATTCTTCTCCCGGGAACGCAGACACCCCTCTTTTTTTTTGATTTGTACACCCCTTAAAAACCACATCATGAATTCAAACTATAA
>JAAGVU020000039.1:15755433-15777535 GCA_011763525.2 Mormyrus iriodes
CAAAGAAGTGAAAACAATAACACAAAACAAAGAGAAGTCGACAACAGGAGCGTGGGGGCGGCGCAGAAGTGCAGGGTGGGGATTCTTTGTGGTGTTGGTGGGGGGGGGGGGGGGGGGGGGGTGCCTGACAGTAATCCTGATCATTTTCAGTTACTGCTTTGTATGGATGGAGGCTATGCTACAAAGTTTATCTGGGGGGGGGGGGGGGTCAGCTGACATCTGTCTAACGCTGGGTCACTGTTAAGCGTGCTCTCACTTGTGTATGATATGACCTACAGTAGTCCATTCATAAATATCTAATCACTTTCTTTGAGTAGCGCTATTCAGGCAACTGCTCAGGTATTCGGATATTATGTTATGATGCTTACATGCTGCTTTCAATTCATGGATTTCTCAGAAGAAAAAGACATGGGTACCACAATACAGTCCAGGACTGTATCACTCAGTACCGGTCGAAGCCCACGTGTGCCCCAGGCAAGCCTCACCTCCCGCCCCTCATCCAAGTCAAATTGGCATACTGAATCAGCGCCCCCTCAGAAGAAGGCACCCTAGGTGCCTGCCTATGTCATCCAATGAGTTAAGCTGCACTAATCCGGCATGTTATGATGGAACGTACCCTGAGTCTTTGGGAATACATGAAACGGCTGTGCTGGACCCTCAGGATGTTTGTTCAGATTTTGTGTTCATACGACAGCTGATGCTGAGGGTTACAAAACAAAGCATTTGAGCATGCATTATTTTTACAATCTTTATTCTTACTCTGCCATCTGTGGCATGTGTAGTTAAATCCGAATTCTAACACAGCCAGCAAATAAATTGATTAACTGCCAAATTAACAGTGACGAGTAAAAATAATGCCCCCCCTCTCCATTCCAGAAACAGCCTGGGGGGGGTGTCCCCCCTGGCGGTAAGCTCTGCCACGACCCTCACATTCCTTCTGTTATGAACGTACCGGAAGCTGACTTCAATGGTTTCAGCTACGCGTTTTTATAATCAGAAAAACGCTGAACAACCGCCTGAGCTGTGCAGAGCGTGTTAACAATTAATCATGTCTAAAGGCACCACTAGAGGACACAGCCCATCTGCTGTGCGCACAGCATTTGCTTTCACAGGTATTAACACGGTAAGTGTAAGATCTGTTGTTTAAAAACACAAAATGAAGAAATTTCCCCGGCAGAGGAGATTTCAAGAGGTACAGAGTGGAAATTACTGTGTTTACTGTAATATTAAACTAAACGACCAAGACTAACCATAACACATTAACTTAATGTATAACTGTAATTATGAGCATGCCGAAAAACGATTTGACACAGCCAACCTGCTTATGGGATCATCTTCATCAGCTGCAGATGAAGTTTTATTAACCAAATAATGAGTGATCGCCATGTATAAATAAGCTTATTTCAGTTTCTCCTTTTTCAATATTTAATTCTCAAACTGAAATACATCTTCAGGTTGGCTCAGTGAGTAGTTCTGTTGTCTCACACCTACATGGGTGGGGGTGTGAATCTTCCATCCACTACGTGTGTGTGGGGTTTGCATATTTTCTTGATGCTGCACAGGTTTCCAGGTACTCTGGCTACCTCCTGCAGCCCAAAGACATGCAGATAGGCTAATCAGGGTCTCTAAGGTAGCCATAGTGTATAAATGATTGTGCCTGAGAATGGGTGGGTACCCTGTGTACCCCAGCGTCATGCTGTGTGCAGCCTGGGATAGGCTCCATGTCCCCTGCAACCTTGAGCAGGATAAGAAGATGGATGGATTAAGTACCTTTTCATTGCTGCTGTTTCTAAATCGTTAGCACTGCCTGACACATCGATCAAGTTATAGCAGCCATAACCATAAAGCAGCCTCTGGCCATTTTCATTTGTGGTCGTACTGTGGCTTCCGTTTTTCTCTGCCGTTTTCTAGGAATGCATCTCCGGACGTGCAGGATCGACGCCCCCTCGTAGCTGACGAAGTGGCTCAGGATCTAATGATCCGCGGGGACGTGCACGGGCGCCGAAGCCTCGTAATTACAGGCGAAGTGGTACCGCCCCAGCTGAAGAGGCGTGCGGATCACTGTAATTATGAGTGCGGACACACTGCACTTAGTGCGAGGTGGTGGCTACGCTGCTCTATCGTTTAAAGTTTGAAAAGAAGAACTGGAAAGGGCTTGATGAAGAGGGCACTTGGTGGCGTTAAAATCCCACAAATTTGCTACTCTCAGATCATTAATGAGTCACCTCATTTCACCAAAATAATTAAAAAGTTGCACTTAGAGCAGCTTAGAAACTTAGAAGCATTTATTATTATCGCAAACACGAGGGCGAGCATCGATAGATTATTCTGTGACGTAGGCCTATTTCAAACAGCACACCTGATATTAGCTGAGGACAATTTAGTTATGTGCACAAAACTCTGAGAGGAACTTTAACAATACTTGAACTCCTATTTTTAATTGTGTAATATTTTGTAAACTAATATCAACATGGCACATCCATAACAGTTTACTCCTACATGAAATAATTTTCTCTTCCATCACACTGACATCATACCGCTCATTACCATGTTTCAGTTGTTTGTATTCCCCTTTGTTTCTCTTCGGCTTCCCTCCCCCAAAGTCTCTGGTTACATTACCCTAGTCCTGGCTATTTAAACACAATGTAACAGAGCCCTCACACAGAGATGTGTTCATTTGGTTCAGGCCGTGGTCTCCGTTTACCATTACCGTTCAGCGGATGTGTAAAAAGGGCATTAAGAGAGCTCCAACCAAAACCCCAGCATACGTTTTACCATCGAGGAATGACAGCCTACCTTGTGTGAGTGACAATGTCAGTCAGAGCTCCACCCTCCAGAAACTCCATCACAACCCAGAGCTCATCCCCGACTAGGTAGCTGTTGTACATGTCGACCACGTTCTCATGGTGATAATCCCTCATTATAACCACCTGAAATGAGACAAGGGGAGAACCAGCAGGAGAAATCAGGTATTCAGAAGCAACGCTGAACCATAAAAAGCCCAAAGAGCCATCAAACAAATGTATTAACGTACTACCAAAGAAATGGTAAAAAATATGCACTTTTTAATATGCGCATAAGAGTTCTATACAGTCACAAGTGAGAATGATTAAGGTAAATGAATGCATGTCTGTATATGATAAATATGAAGAAATTAAAATATATGGAAAATATGCATGTTAAACTCATTCAGTTTGAAGGTGATTAGTGTAAATTACAAGAGAAATAAGTTGATGATGATTATTATTATTATATTGATCATATTAAGTATCGTATTCAGAGAAACAAATATCCACTGCCACATGCAGACATTCACATGCACTCCTTTCTTTCATCCCACCCAGAGAGAACCCCAGCTTCCATGCCCCCCCCCCCCCAGGGAGAACCCCAGCATGGTGCCCTGTGTTGCCTGGGAGAGGATCCAGGTCCCTAACCCACTATCAGGGTAAGTGGTTGATAAACGGATGGATGGATGGAATTTCTTGAAGTTTAGTGATCAAAAAATACATTTTACTTATGTGAAATTTATCATGTTGATGATACCTGGCATACAGTTTTATATAGGCCACAATAAAATATTTTTTCTCCATCTCCCAGTCTATCTCCCCTGTTGCCTAGGCAACATATGTGCGATGTGTAACAAACCGCACGTAATTAAATTACTCTGAGGATAAATGCACAGTCTGACCAAAGTGATGTTCTCTCCTCCCCTAAGAGAAGCAAATTTGCAGTTGTTGCCCATGATGACACCTTTGGGGGCGTGGGGGGGACAGAGACCATGCCAGGATGGAATCGTCAACTGCCCACACGGCACATAGAAGGCTGCCATGGAGAGTCAGAAGTAGCTGGTGCTTCCTTTATACAAACGTGCTTCTACCCTTAGACGCTCAGGTGTGGGTTCATTCGCGACAACCAATAAGGTTCAGGGGCAAATTAGCTTCTGCCATGCCACTGAAACAGAAACGCTTAGCTTGGTGGTGGACGGCTGTCATGAGAGGAGCAAGAACTAGACATCCATCCATCTTCAAAACGCTTATCCTGGTCAGGGTCAGGGGGCTGGAGCTGAACACAGCAGCCAATAATGAGTCAAACTCATTTCTGAGGTGGAAGGGGCTTAATATTCATCCCTTGTGAAATGTCTATGACGACACACACTATACTGCCTGTCACGCCAGCATGGGACTCTTTTGATCATGTGGTCTGGAGAAAATTTCAGAAAAAAGACTCTTAGGTAAACTTGTATTAAATACACAATATTGATAAGAAAAAATACATCGAGAATCCAGAAAGAATGAGTTTGAAAAAGAACTGCAAATATGGACAGAGACAGAAAAAAACTGACAAAAACTACTGAGTATTTCAACAGTCCAGACGTCAACAATGTTACAGTATTAGGCTCACATAACCCAGACAATCAAGTATCTCAACACTGCAGACTTCAAATCAGTGGTTGTTATATTAATAAACTCATTTAACTCTGACCAGCACCTTGTGTCTGACCAATGTCTTGACTCTAACCAACACCTTCACTATGACAAATGCCTTGCCACTGACTAACACCTTGCCTATAACGCCTTGACTCTGACTAATGCCTAGCCAATGACTAACTCCTTGACTCTAATGCCTTATCATTGACTAATGCCTTGACTCTAACGCCTTGACTCTGACGAATGCCTAGCCTCTGACTAACGCCTTGACTCTGACTAATGCCTTGCTACTGACCTCATTGAAAAGCAGCTCCCTCCTCTGCTGCTTACGCAGGTCCATCTTCTTCACCGCCACCTGCTTGCCGCTGTGCTTCTCTGTAGCGATGCAGACGATGCCGGTGGAACCCTCGCCAATCTTAATGAAGTTGTCCAAGTATTCCCGCGGGTCCCCGGGCTTTACCACCAGCTGCAGAGCTGCCCGAAATTGCTCATGGGAAACTCTGGAGGGTGGCTGGTCAGAGGCGGAGCCCCAGCTGGGGGGAGGGTAGGCCCCAGGTGGGATGTACGGGGAGCATGGCTGGGAGTACGCACCCTGAGGTGTGTAAGGGGGGCTCGGCTGGGAGGGAGGGTGGTGATAGGGGGATGGTTTATAGTGGAACGTCGGGGGATACTGGAAGCTGCTGGGGTAGCTTGGTTTGGCATGGCTTTGAGGTAGCTTGAGGAGTCCACGGGGGTACGTGTCTGATCCAGGTACCTGGGGGCTTCCGTCCCTGGACATCCTGTCATAGTCTCCCTGCCCAAACACAATCACCACAAAATTAGCAAAACGATGTTCTCTCCTTCTCAAAGAGAAGTAAACTTTCAGTTGTTGCCCACTTTGACCCCATTGGGCGGGGGACAGAGGCGGCTGTGCCAGGATGGAATTGCCCACATTGCACATGGAAGGCATGGCACAGCTGCCAATGAGCCAGAAGCAACTGGGGCTTCCTTTATGGAAACGTGCTTCTATCCTTAGCTGCTCAGGTGTGGATTCATTCGCCAGCATTGCATAGGATCACAATGAGGAACAGTACTTAACATATCATCCAAGAGAGGAAACATTATCATTAAACAAAACAAAGAGCAAATCCATTCTATAACTCCCCACCTGCAGTCTGGATTTCACTGAACTATCCTCCTCTTAGTGTGTGGGGAGAAGACACACTTAAATAATCTGCCGAGCAAGTACACCACTGTTTCAGTGCTTTTCAGTATCTCAGTAGCTGCTCTGGTTAGTGGTATATTTATTTTTTATTATTATTTGTACCCATTACCTGGGGGGTATTTCACAAAGCAGAATTTCCCATTTAGCTGGATAACTTAAATCAAACATAAAAACTGTCCAATAGGAGGAGAGGTAAGTGACAATCCTATTGGACAATCACGACTTCTTGCTTAAGTTAACCCAGCTAACAGATATCCAACTTCATGGAACACCCCCCTGGCTTTCCCATATAGCTGGATAATTTAAGTCAAATATCAAAACTGTCCAGTAGGAGGAGAGGTAAGCGACATTGCTAGTGACCAATTACATTTGGCTTAAGTCACCTGGCTAATGAGAAAACCTTGTTTTGTGGAATACCCTCCTGGATTTATGGTCAACAGCCATTTTTCTCTTACTGTTTGTGAGTTCATAAATGACCTACAATGAGTGTTACCTCGTTTTTATCCCCCAGTGAAACAGGAAGCCAAGGAATGCCTCATGACTGAGACAGACACAGAACAGCAGAATATAATGCTGTTTGTACTTAATTTGGTTTTATTTAAAACAATTTATAAGAGATCATAGCTGTTTAGCACCTATCAGTCTGGTTAAATAAATATTTAATTGTGTACATTTCACATATAATGTATACATACATATAGAGGGTAGAGAATATATTTATTCCAAGGTCCTAGTAGGCTTACCTATGTGTTCTCATAGTGTGTCTCAGAATAACGAATTATCCAGCCCTGACTGCCCTCATCTGTCAAACCTAGAGGTTTCCCTTAATATGTAAAGGCTTCGGAGCTGAATGGCAGGGCGAGTTTTTCTTGCATTAATTGGTGTAGGTGCTGTTGCGTCTGTGCGCCTTCGGAACGACTTCAGTCCTTAGTCCTGAGCAGTGCGTAGTGGGATATAGGACCATGAGGAAAAGCCTTCTGTTCTTTCAGAGATGAAGAAGGTGGAAATGTACAATATGTGCTCCAGAACTTCCCAGAAAGGCTCAATGATATTTAAATCTGGTGACTGGGGAGACTGTGGAAGGCATTTGATTTTACCATGACATTTATGAAACCATTACTCAATTTGCTTAACAGTGTGTGTGAAAGCATCATCATCTTGGGATATGAGGATGATATGAGGGCAAGAATATGAGAGGGAAGTGCATGCACCATAGGGTGCACCTGGCCCTGTGAAATGGCTTCATATTCCATGGCTGTCATACAACCATGCAGAGCAATCATCTAACCGAATGATTCCCATAAGATGGCTGCCCCTACCATTTCAGACCAACCCCCAATTGATAGCTGGCTCCTCTTACTGTGGGTTAAGACGTCCCGTGGATTTCTCCAAATGTAAAACCCAGCCACTGCTCAGGGATCCTGGTTCTGCCCCCCCTTACTAAAGCTTAAGAGTCTTTGCGCATCGGCTGGGTCACAGAGGTGCTGATTCAGTACTCAGTACAGGCCATACTTGGTTTGGTGTCCATCTATCCCCGCCCATGAGCTTTGAGTCGCGACCACTGCTCCTCTTTGCTAATGCGCTTATTTCTATTCAGTATGTGCTGTCATGATTTTTGAGACTTTTCCCTTTGACACTGTAAATAATTCTGTGTTTATGATGGTTAAACCTGCGGTTTGTGTTGCTTTGAGTCTCTGACCTCCTTCACACATATCCGTCATTGGCATTCAGACTAATGACTCATGTTTCTAGCTGCATTTGTAACTGTGATTTAGTTACTTCAACGATACTATCCCTTTTTGTAGCGAATCTGTTATTTTGATTATTTGCTGTGTAGTTTGAGTACCTCAGAAAATAGTTTTTTAAAGTTTATATAAATTGTAATATTTTTTTTTTTATTCAGTTACATTTTTGCCAATAATTTTGGAGTTGCCCGCGCACAAACACTGCTCTGCTAATTACGTCCATTCCCGCACATGTCGGTATGACTACTATTTTACATTAAGGATCATTTAAACGATGACCATTCAACTTTGTTCTCTTTCAGAGATAGACCTACAGTTCCCCCATTAGGCATTGCATCAGTTATACTCCTACAAAGAGGAAAGCACTCTGCTTTTAAATTTTTCTGACTGGTATAGTGATAAATCCTCTTTAGGCTTCCGGGAGCCCCAGGAGCAAGACCCGCAAACCCACGCGAAACACCCTGGGACACCGAGCCGCGCCCACCTCCCACATCCCGCATCTTTAGTGGTCGGAAACATCAAAGCCAAATCCCAATAGCGTCGAAAAATTAATTCATCTTCACTCCTACCAGACACAAATTTCCGTAACATGACAGGACACGAATCGTCCCCTAAACAGCGCCCGAACGAGTCCGGAAATTCCGGCGCCCGGACTCCCGATCTGTCGGGACTGCAGATAATTACGGCCGCGGACGCGTTTAATACGTCAAGCCAAGCGGCGCTGCCCAGGGACGGACTCACGGAAGCCCGGTGCGGCTATCACTCGCTGGCACCGGCGCTGGCTGACAGCCAGGGGGGTCTCCTGATCCATGTTCGTTAAATGCACATTAATCTGAATTTGGCAGTGTAATCAACATCCCAACTGAACTGTGAAATTGAATTCTGCAGTGGAACATCATTTGGCCATTTTATGCTAAGGCTGCAAAAAAAAATGCCGCAACATCAATTTGTCAGTGTGAGCTGCGGCACAGGGACTCACGACAGCGACTGAAAGGAGGGATTTCGCTCCACAAAAGAGGAACGACGACATTTCGATCCCCCCCTTTTCAGCCCCACCTCTGACAAGCCCGCAGAGTCCGTATGGGACAAGATGAAGAAAAGACGCATTATGGGAACCGCGGTTCGGGATGACTGAGTAAAACTGACACCAAAAAGCAAAATGCAATACCTCACTGATGCGCTGCGTGTCTTTTAGGTGAAATATAAATAACATAAAGCAAACAAATGGAGGCCTATTTGCACCATCCTCACAGTTTCTTTGCTTTACATTTATTATTATTACTATATATTTTTAAAGGTGTCAGTCAGCGATGTCCAGTTTAAAGATACCATTGTCCCGAAAATGACCCATGAATGACCCACGAATGCGGCATCCTCTCTGCGGCTTTAACAACGATAGTCTTTGTTTCAGCGCGTCTGTGGCACCTTAAGCCCCCGAACCGGTGAAGCGTTTCCTGTTGGGGTATCGAGGGGCCACATGTGCACTGGAGCGTGTGAGCCTCCTGTGCGATGAGAAAGGACCCGTAACCGTTGTTATTCACTCCCTCTCCATGCCAGCGCTGGGTGTCATATTAAAAGGGGCATGTAATCCGGTCCTGTCTGCATTTTATACTCCCCAATCATCCCTGTGGAAGATACGCGACATACCGGCTGATCCCTGGAGAGTACCGCCGGCAGGTCGTAAGACATGACCCGCTTGTAATCTCTTCATGGATTTACATGACGACTTAAATAAAATAGATACATATTGCTATTACAGTGTCGACAAAAAACAATAGTATGGAACGAATAAATATTATTCAGTGACAAAAACAAAACTATAACACACCTCATCCTCTTACCTTGTTACCTTGTAGAGCAAATGTTACATGATACTTTGTTGTAGCTTGAGCAAGTGCATATTTAAAAGGGTTTATGGGTTACATAATGTATACTTAATATCAATTCTCTTTTACAATTTCTTTTTTACAAGCTCATGATGTGTGGGACCTGACCCTAACTCACCTGAATATTTATATAAAATTATATTTACGCCTCCAGTAGAGGTGCCCAAGGCTGACTTAGCCTGATAACTGCCAGTGTATCCCATGTAAGTCAGTCAGTAACTCACTGACTCTTAGGCCCTGGAGAAGATGCAACACAAAATTCATTATGGCATATGGTCAAATCCAGGCAGTCAAAACTGGTCCAGGCTATCAATGGTCCCACTCTGTCCTTCAGACGGGACAAAGGTGGTCCATCGCCAAGCTGTCCGTGATGGGTTACCATGGCGACTCAAGACAACCACGAAGGTATAGGCCTCGCTCCACACCAGGAACCTTTGACTGTTCTTACATTTAATTCATTTTTCTGTTTGAATTGAGCTTTTGAGCTTTTTAGGAAATATTACAAACATAAAGGTACAGTTCCAATCAATAATTTGAGAGATATTTATGCAACATATATATAGTTCTGGGGTTTTTTGAGCAAGGTGTTTCAATGCCTTTTGTTTCAGATTACCTCAGGGAACAGGTCAATTAGGCCACTTTAACCAACACCCTACCAGCTGCTCAATTAACTGCAAATTAAGCAGCATGAACCCCCCTAGATAGCCAAATTTGACACATAGCCTTTGCACTGAGGGGTGCAATGGGCGCACATGTGTTTGTATTTTACCTGGGAGGCGGTCACAGTTTCAGAGAGACGCGGGTAGGTGTAGGAGCTGTAATGGCCCTGCTGGGTGGATTTGAACGCGCTGATTCCATACGGTGGGCTGGGCTCCTGCAGCCCCGAGCCGGACCGGGACCGCTGACGGATGGTGGGCTGCGGGCTGCCGTGGCCGACGTAGGACGACTTTGGTCTCTTCTCATACTCCTCGCGGGATGGCCCATAGCCCCACTCACTGTCCGAGCAGCTGATCTGCTCGCTGTGCAGGGAAGTCCGCGATGGTGTCCCCAGTGGCTGCTCCCTGTGATCCTGGACAGAGCTCCCACAGGAACTCTGGTAGAACTCCCGGCTGCTCCCTACAGCCTCCTCTGAGCGCACCTTGCTCTCCAGGTACGTGTGATAGTCTGGGGGCATTTTGGCATAGTCTGACTTCTGGGGCATGGCGTCAGGGTAAAAGGGACTCCTCATGGCATGCCCGTTCTGTTTGGTGAACCGGTAGTGCCTTCCCAATGCCCACTCCCCATCGAAGGAGGCCTTGTCCCTGCCGCTGTCCGATGGGAAGTGTTTAGAGTTGTCCAGGTCACAAGAGTAGCGTGAGTAATGGTGGCCAAAACCGTTTTCCTCTGCGGGCTTGGAGGAAGTGTGTTTCGAACCCGGCTGGTGGGGAGCAGGTGGGCTCTCCTTGCGGAGGGAATTTGACCGGGTCACAGAAATGCTGTCAAACTCTTCCAGCAGACCATTGATTGACACATCCTTTTGAGGTCTGGTCCCTCGCACAATGGTCTGCAAAAGAGGAAACGGGGGTTTTAATGAAGTGGCCACCAGAGCACATGAGCACAACACACATAAACTGTCTTGCCCTAACCGCACTGGATTTTGAATCATCGGCTATTCAAAATTTAATCTAAATGGCTGAAAGCAAACAAAAAAACCAACATGTTTCTCAGGATTCAATTGTTAACTAAACAAAATATACTAGCAAGGCTGACATGCAGACGACTGCTTTGAAAGCAGTGTAGATAGCGGGGGGGATTATTCACTGCTTCCCCCCTCCCACAACCACACGTAGGTCTGTAGCAGCGTGAGTCACCCCACGCTTTTAATCCCGAAAAGTAACGACTCTCTGGAACCAGAGCAAGACGACGTGAGACACGACTGCGAGCGGTAGAGTTCTGATAACTGAAGGCAGCCCGTCTGTCTTTCGGGACTGAACGCTTCTCTGAACGGCTCTGAAACGCATACATTTTCGTTACTTACATGCAGTAGCCTGTTTTATCACACCCATTGAAAACCAATTCAAACTGCCCCCTCCCCGCACGTTAAAGCAAATAGTATGGGGGAACAGTAAACAATTACATCACAGTACGGAGATATGTGGAGTTTTCTTAAGATAAACAGAACCAGAAATTTCGGAGAAAGGGAATTTTACTCTTGGAAATCGCCCTATACAACACGAAATGTAGGTTGGCAGACATCGGGAGGATATATTTTTCTCAATGTAAAAAAAAAATGTGTTTAGAATGTTTTTGTGCTAAATGTTTTAAAAATGTGTACCAAAAATCGCTCATCGGTGGTTAAGGGGCCCAGAAAATCGCAAGTATTCATTAACACACCATATATAATATATAACATTACAAGTTTGGTAGAATATAACAAACATTTTGCACTAGATTATTTTCATTAACTTCTTAATAGCTAATTAAGTGTGAGTATTTTTCAGGCACTTTACAATTGCATCCAAAGTTTTGCTGAAATCACTCCAACAGCAAATCCTGCGGAGGAAATTACTGGGCAAAGATTAAATTTGTTTGTTGTCTGTCGGTATAATGTTTTTCATAAATTTCAGGTTCATACGTGCATTTTACGCCACATCCTGGGCTGTTTGCTGCTTTGCGCCCGTAGCTCCGGAGATAGAATAGAAACGGCAGTTATAGAGAATGGATGGATGGATTGATGGAGATGTATTCTTAGAGATATTTTATATGTGAAAATGGCCTATAACTTCAAAAGAACACTGTTGTGCTGTGCTCAACGCATGAACGCACACAGTAAAAAGCAGATTTCACTGCTATTTTAATCACCACAGATGATCACCAGACACGTTTCGATCCGTGTTCAGGTAGCCGGGAAAAAAACGCTCCATGAGCGATCCGCTTAAAGTGCTGCATTCCCAGGAGGTCACTGCTGACTGCCTAGACAGGAAATCCAGCGGCTCTGCGAGTAAAGCAGCGGCACTGCTGCAGCGGATGCTCCGCTTGTCCGCTGGTAGCTCCGCGGAAAGACTGATAATGAAAAACAGACGCTGCACTTGAAGCTCCGGTGGTTAAATAAAGGTGAAATCAACCTGCCTGACGCCGCTTTTATTGCTCTGTGATTTATGGGCTCTCTTAAACCTCCTACTTGAGCGGAAAACCACAGCGGGAGTAATTTCAAATCCAATTTACCGTGTTTAACACAAGCGGGCACAGGGCCAAGGGGCTTTTGACACGTATTATTATTATTTGTTTTATTATTATTATCAGACATGATTGTGGATACATTACAATATCTGATTAACTACCCCAAATTTATAGAATAAACTAATCTCAGTAAAATTCCTGATTTTTTTTCCGGATACAACAGAGGTCATTTTAGAAGATAAACGAATTTAAGTGCGGGCTTATATATTTATGATGACAAAAATGACCATCTCCTCAGATGCCCCATTTTCTTTATGCGTCTTGTACATTGGCGGTCAACACACTGTGAACCAGCGTACGGCTCGTTCAACATGGTGAACAAGCTTCTCATCATCTATAACAGTGTTTGATCCATTTACTATTACATGGGCCTGATATTCAGTAGAAAGCCCATCGGAATGAAAATCAGTATCTGACGGTGCAGATGCGGAGGGGGGAGTAAGACGAGGCAGGGAAGGTCAACCGTTCGCCAAACCGCTGTCCTAATTTTCCCATTAATTTGAATTAAGGGCTGATATTTTCAGGTGCCACTTTCCATTTTCTCCTTCGCTGCCTTTTGAGCGGTTTTTTTCCGTTTCGCTCCCGGTCCTGGTGATAGTGGTCATATTTCACCGGCGTGGTGTCGGGGGGCTCTGTCCGTTGGCGATAAGCTGTAACAGATCGGCTAAGGGAGACTCCTGTCCAGTCGAGGTATTCAGGGGTGAAAAATGAGGCTTGTTTAAAGTCAGAGAATAACCTTGGTAATAATGAACTGGACAATTAGATGCTGCCCCAAGCTTTGTTCATACAGTAATGTTGCGATAGTTGAAAAAAATGCAGAATTACGCAGGATTTTTTTCGCAGCATACTGTCTTATTTCAGCAATAATCAGTCTGACTGTCAGAAAACATGCAATGTTATAAAGAGAAGCCTCGCCTTAAAATATTGCTTTGTCAAAATGAGTCCTGTGCTATTTAAAAATCCACAGCTGTTCATTTTATATTCATACATATTCAAATAAGTGATTAGTCATCTTTTTGTGTGTACTTTTAAAATCACCTTAAATAAACGCAAACGTAGACATATAGATCTGGTCTTTCAAGAAAAATAGCGAATAGTGGTAGTTCAATATAAAACATATTTTCAATAAACAGTAAACCTATAACATCAAATGAATTGTGTAGGCTATTATGAATGCGAACACAAATTACGTTACTTGACTAGAAATAGAATAGAAAAGAGCCAGATACATTACAAACGCCGCAGTCTTGCGTGTGTTTTTGTTTATGTAGTATACGCCTGATTTTAGCCCTGATTCAGTACCGCCCCCGGTAGTGAGCTAATTAAGTATCTCTGGAGGTGGGTCTACGTGCGGTTTGTGAAGGCTGTTCTGGTACTTCAGGGATCCACCTGAGTGAATCACCTCCCACCGCTATGAAACTATATAAATCTACTGCAGAGAGACTCTGGATCACACAACTGATTCTGGATCACGCAGCACACTCTGGAATGCACAGCATTTTCTGGATCACACAACAGACTGCCACATGCGTCCGGTTCCTGCGGAAAACAACGGCACCTTTCGGATATCGTTTGAAACACCGATGCCCGCTACCTCTACAGTTGCTTATTCTTTCACTGACCTGCTGTAATGAACAGTTTCTGCGCTTCAAGCTTATCAGGAAACTTAAACTAAAGCAACGAACCACACCTGAGATCACACTACTACACTCGGGTTTTTATTTTCAATTTTCAAAACTATTACCAATGGTTCTACACTTTGAGGAGATGATTCATTTTATTTCTGCTTTTTATTAATATTTATTATCATATGCAGTGTTAAAGGTAGGCGAGTAGATTTTTTGTTTTGCATTATGTTAATCGTATTGTAACGTTCATAGAATATCTCGGGCGAACATGCAACCCGTTCTTCAAGCTTGTCATTTGATCAGGTATTCACTTTACTTCATAGCCTAAATACTGTTTTGTACTTTTCAACCCCCTAGCGGTCATATAAAACAAACAGGCCGAAGAATTCTTTATACTGTGGTGACACCTAGTGGCCAAAAGCATAAAAATCGAGTAAAAGGGGGTGGTGATTGTACGGTCACAGAGAGATGACGGGGAACACGTTTTAAGGTTTTGCTTTTTCCCTTTTCAGGAACAAGCCGGTGAGGTATATTGGCAGTAGTTAAGAAAATGTTTGTTGCCTTACACCTCTAGGACCTGGGTTTGAGTCTCTGCCAGGGTTCCATATGTGTGGAGTTTGCATTTTCTCCCAGTGTTGTTGTAGGGTTTCCCTTGGAATTCTGGCATCACTGAGTTACCCGTGGTGTGTGATTATTTGTAACCTTCAATAGACTGACATACCACCCAGGTTGCATGCACCCCTGTGCTGCGTCTTCTGTTGCCTGGGATAGATTCCAGACTCACTGTGACCCTGTATCAAATTGGTAGATGGAAGATGCATACATGGATAAAGTTAGGTTAGGATTTTTACTTTCCTGTTATCAGGGCCAAAGTACATCAAGTATAATTCCTAGGGCTGAATAGCATTATAACTAAAATCATCCAGATATTCCACATATTGGCTCTATGACTTGCCAGATATTGAGAAATAAGACATGAACCTAACGATTATTAAAAGTTGTTTATCCTACCTACCAGTTATTTTGGTTACTATTTGGGATCAATTCCAAACAGATAGGCCTAAACAAGAGTTAATTAAGGGAGGCTGAACAGGTAAAGTTGAACCAACCTTAATTGTCATTTATTGACCTGTGAATCCACTTAGCTGTGATCAAGATAATCCTAAATGACACAATTCTGCTTCCTTTTGTCCACTCCTGATACACCTTAAACAATCTAATTACACTAAAGGTTGTGATTCTTCAATATTAATATACTACACGCACTTGAGATTTCAAAGAGTGAATATGAAATATCATAGTGCAAATGTATATCAGCTGTCACCCTCAGAAAAGTAATCACAATTTAATCGCGGTGAGCAGTTAAAGTAGCCTTTATCAAAGGTGGTGAACCGGAGATAATCACACTGACAAGATGATCTGGAGAACTACCTACAATCGATTCTTTATCATATATATCTGTATATCTAACAACACGCAATGCTGTCTGTCTGAGCGCACTAGTTTTAGCTGTTAGAGGTTGAGACTGAGGTTCAACGAGCCTACCAACACATGCATATAGCTTAGCGCTGAATACGGATTAATTAAGGGCCAGTCAGCCATTCTGTGCAACTTACGACGTTCACATAATTATGTTTTGAGGGTTTTTGAAAGGCGGTTCAAAATCCACGTGTTTAGGTACACCGTCACCGCTCCCCAAATACAGTCTCGCTGTGTGCGATCAGGCTCCGCGCAGCCGCGCAAGATATAAGAGATAGATTTGATAATAGTTAACAGATAAAATTCTGTTTTGATTTTGACATGCCAAAAACCTGTCACCGCAAGAATCTTCATTATGCACCAAATTTACCTGCTGTTGATCTGACAGCGGCTGGTATCCAGAGTGACTCATAAGGTCTGATAAATGTAGAAGAGTATTTATGGACAACATACTTCACACGTCCGTAGTTAGAAAAATGTATGACTCGCGACTAACCGTGTGACTTTGATAATTCAGTCCTTATATAGGCCTATTAAAGTTAGTATTTTTAGAAATTAGTTAACTATTTATTCCACCTCTGCAAAGGTGACTGTACGGACTTTTTTCAGAAGTGGAATCATCGATGGTAATGATGATGGTCCTTCTCGGTTCAGTGCCGGGCCGTTAACTGTGTAGGGCCTGTCCTCTGTTTAACTCGCTGGCACCGCAGCGCTCCTGAATGGTGTGTAAAACCTTTAATTAACCGATTGTAAATGTGCTTTATCCTAATCATTCTTGTTGCGTCTTAAATTAATTACCTGTATTTTAAATTTGTTAGCAAGGTTCCACTTGGAATAACGGACACACTGGAATGGTACTAACATAGCTAGTTAGATTATTATTATTATTATTATTATTATTACTACTGTCTTAGTGTTTTTGTCACCTTATGAAAATCACTGGTCACCCATTAGCTACCCCACTGAAAACATTGTATTGGTGCCCTATTGTCACTGTAAAAAAGTCGGGAGACCACTGATTTGATGTGTTTTCACACCTATAGTTCGGTTTCTCTGGTCCGAATCAGTTGATGAGTTTGTAAACTTGTAGCGTTTTCCCCTCGGTTTGGTTTGATTTCACACGGAGAAAAATCCAAGCGAAGCAACAATGCGCCACTGCAAACCACGTGAGACTGTTCACTCTGCTGATTGGTCAGATGTGTCTGTGGAGGGAGCAGGATGATAACAGGAAGTAGGTCCTGTGTCCTGGGCTATGCAGCTGAACATCTCTCAATTTTATGTATTGTTGCCTCAGTCTTTCTTTTTTACTTTCACACAGCACTGTTCAGTTGACCGGTCAAATTGTCTTTCCTTCAGCCGTTGAATGAACATTTTGAAAACTTTAGAGTTTTTCTGAGTTTTTTTTAGGAGCCAACAGATGTAGGCATCTGCCCAGATTTCAAGACTGCAACGTAACTCAGAGCTAGACCAACTAAGACCTCATTTCATTTCTCCTTCACCTAGCTGCTGCTGCTACTGGTTTGCGTGCTCTGCCATATCCCAGAATGCAAAGCACACCTGGCTACAGGAGCCATTTAGCTCAAACTCGCAGAGTACACCTGGCAGTTGGGTTGGAATGAGGTCAGATCACATTTGCACCACACACGAACTGCTCCAGAGTTTGTTTGGGACTGGACCGAGACCACCTCCTCTCAACAGTCTTAGTGCGGTTGTTTCGGTCGGCACCTGAGTGCGATTACTGTGTTCACACCTGCCCAAGCGAATCTCATCAAGGGGGAACTCGAACGAGAGTCTATTTTAACCAGACTAAAAAAATGCTGGTGTAAAAACACCCTTAGATTTTATGTGGTAAGATTAGAGTGGAATTAAATTTACTTATTTTCCACTAGGGGGCAGCCCAGTAACGTTTTCGTTGCTTCTGTAGCAAGATGTAAAGGACTTGAAAGGGACACCAAAAAGGAAAAGAAAATCTACCCTAGTAGGTGGCTGACTGTTGGTATATGATAAAAAAGTGTCTTTTTGAAGGCCTCACACTGTAACGCACATCAGTGTGCCCTTGCAGAGAAGTGGACACCAGCAGATGGTAATCCAGTCCCCAAACACTCTGGGTGGACCATGAAACCCTAAACCGTAACCCAAATTAAAACCTCGCAACAGTCTAGCCCTCCCAACAGCTATCAGTAACCACTTCACTCAGAATATCCCGGAAACCTAAGGAGACCTCAAACGGGACAGACATAGATACTTGCTAGTTGCTACACAGTCAGTGATTTTCCCAAACTGTGTCTTTGGACTGTGGGAGGAAGCTAAAGTACCCAGAGGAATCCCACGCAATAACTGAAAGAACATGCACACAGTTCCCACACAGAACCTGGAATGAACTCCACCCTGTAACCTTGGAGATGTGAATCAACACCGCCATCTGTTGGTTGGGGGGAGGAGTTCACTCAGTAGCAGCACTGGCTCCGTGAGCTGTAATCCTGGTGACCTCTAGCTGATCTGTCTACAGCCACAGTACAGTAAATAAATCGTCTGAAGTCATAATACCATAAAAGTAAGCATTATCAAGCTTGGTGAAACTACCAAGGACAGGTGCCATATTTAAAAAAGGCAAATGAACCAAGCTGAGTGCACCATCCCAGGCAGGACTCCTCAGTCGATAAGTGTTGAGCCCCTACCTCAGACTCAATTAATTCAAGAGAGCCATGCTCCTTCCCATCCCAGCCTTCCTGTCACAGTTGCCCTCCACAAGGACAATGCCAGCCTTCCGGTTTTCCTGGCTGATGTCCCCATGCCACATTTCCCAGGGGTTTGGCATGTCAAACACTCTATTCTAAAACAGTAATGGCGAGCAAATGAAGTCAACCAGAATAAAACAGGAAAACTTCAGAAATTGAGATCGGAACGCTTTCCATGGAAAACCTTCTCAGCCAAAGGTAGACTTAGGCTTCCGCTGTTCTTCTGCACCATCTGCTGCATCCCCTCAGCACATTAGAGAAGGGTTTTCTCACCCTGTCCCTCTCCCGTTCACAGATCACTGAGCAGAGGGCGCGTGTCACAGTGCTGAGAATCAGGACGAGCAGTTCTCAGCACCGACAGGGTCGCATTGAAACGCTGGGTTTAGAAAGCTGGAATTCTGGGACGGGCCCTATAGGAACCATTCGGAGAGGGTTTGGGAGTGCTGCAGGGTGGATTTTTAGGAAGTGAGAGGACACAGAGAGTGGAAAAGATTTTTTGCATGTGAAAACTGCATCATTAACAGGACAGAATCTACCTATGTGTGAATCATTTTGGGCCCAAATTCAACCTGTACAACCTGAATAAACATGAAATGCCCACTTCGGTTTACTTTATATTCAGATTTTGCAGGACTAAACAATATACCTGCTGTATATCAAATTATGAATTTCCAACCTGCATGCAGGGCTGGTCAACCAATTAGGCACACAGGCAGTTGCCTAGGGCACCATCTTCTGAGCAAGCCGATTGCACTTGCCTAGGCTGCCATATGAACTTCAACCAGTATTGACTGTATGTATATACTTGTGGTATATAAGACGACTTGTCTATATAATAACAGAGTATGACATAAGTCGGCTAACATTGTTTTGGCAGAAAGGATCAGATTTTAAACAAAATAATTCCAACAAAACTTTTCAGCACTGGGAAGGTCAGATGAGCCCATTGGGTAGCTTTTCCCATTTTTGCCCTGTGTCCATTGCCCAATTTACAGCCTGCTTGGGAAAAGCCCGTCCATCTGGCGTGCGAAAGTCCGCATCAGCGAATGAAACATGGACAGAGACGCTGCCGCCAGATTAAGAGGACCTGGGGATTGGGCACAAACCCCAATACAAGCACCTCAAACGGGGAGCACTAATATAGGTCATCCTCAAAGGAGAGCAGGGTCGCTGGCACAGGCCCTGGCCAAGCCGGCTTTTCAAGAGCTATTTCAAAAGCCCGACACCCACGGTGCTAAAAAAAACCCGACTGTCTGTACAGTTTGCTGAGCACGGGAGATCTATGGAAACATGCGTGTGGGGTTCTGAACCCCGCATGATCCGTTGAGGATTGGACCAAGCGGGTTAATGCCAACCTGTAGGTTTGGCAGTTATGAAATGAGAAAGAGGTACAGACCTGGGTGCGGCTGAGAGCTGCCCTCTGTGATGCCGCTGGCCACTCTCCCTCGCCTGTCCCGCTGGCCGCTCTCCCTCGCCGGTTCCCCTCGCACCTGCTCCCCTCCCAGCTCCTCTCTGCTCGTGATTCACGCTGTGCAGCTGCTCTTTCACACACGCGTCCCACTCTCACGTTTCCGAGGCTCATTCACGCCGTCCCTCTGCTAGGGACTCCGATGCCAGCCGAGAGCGTAGCGATATCACCCCCCCCCCACCCCCAGATGCGACAGTGGGTGCTCTTTGGAGCCGCCCTCGCCTCCACGCTCATCCCTCGAGCTGTGACGGTCATGTGACACGTCCATGTGATGCAGACATTCAGTTTCCTCAAAATACCACGTAGGACACGCACTTGCGGGTGATGTGTCCAAGAAACCTGGGAATTTCCATGGTGAAATGATACATCAGCTATGTATAACAAATAAGTATCCATCATGATCCAGAGTTTAAAACTCAGCTACATCCGTCTATCCATCTTTTTACTGCTTATCCTGGTCAGGGGGGCTGGAGCCTGTCCCAGGTGGCACAGGGAACAAGGTAAAATTTCAGTTCAGCATATAATAATTAAATAAAAATGGTTCATTCCAGGTAGAGGTATCAGTGATACAGGAGGATGTGAGATCTGTGCCCATACAGCACATTCACATTAACCTCGACCAGCCACTGAGGCACTGACTCCTCCTAGAGTGCAACATTAAGGACAGGGACTTTCCAAAGCACAGGTTGTTTGTTCAAATCCCAACAGACGCCCTGCTGTGGGGATTTAAAATGAAGCATGGTAATGTAGGACTCACTCCAGGGGTGATAGCAAACAGCCAAAGGATAAGAGGACGACAGAAAGAAAGAGAGATCCTTGGGGGGGGCAACTTTTAAAAAAATTATGGGAAGAAACAAGATGGCAGGTATGTGATCAGTATAGAGGGAGGAACAGGTACACGAAAAACAAACGGGCGTCAGGTCAAGGACAAGGAACAGCTCAGGGTGGGGGGAGGTCTGGGTGCGTTTATAAGGGAGTGAGAGCAGAAAACCCAATTTTATGTAAGAAAACAAGATTTGCGCTTGGAAGCTAGATCTGCTTCCACTGCAAGCCACTCGCAGGTAGTATGCCCGTCTGGGGGAGGCACGACCTGGAAATAGCACAGAGTGGCCCGGGTACGACGCGGGTCGACTCGCCAGAGGAAGCGCTGCGCTGTGCGTATATCAGAGCAGTGATGGGGGGGGCGTTATCAGCCTCTTCAGTGCACTTCTAAAAAAAACATGCATTTCTGGTGGCTCGATAAGAATAACAGCCGCTCAGACGCCGAAGCCCGGGGGGGTGGTAGCTAGCAGGGGCGACTCGTGTCACTGGAATGGGGTGGCAGCCATGTTTAAAAACGGCTGTAATTCGAAACCTACAGCTTAGGCTCAGACGTGACCAGACAGCCAGCTGAAAACGCTGTGGATGCACATGGTGGCGAGGAACGTGCCGGGTGGGAGTCATGACTATAGCCTTTTCAGGGAGGGGGGCAGTGACAGGAAGTGGGCACTTATAAATACAGCATGATGACTGAAAATGAGAGTCTGCTCTGTGGTTTCCTGTTCGTTTCCTGATCGTAAATTTGACCTTTTTCAGACGCATGCAAATGACCAGGCATGTTCTGAAAGATTTGGGGGAGGGGACGTGCATGCAGTCTACCCCCCTCAGCCTGGGAAGAAAAGGACTCTGGCAGCATCTAAACTGGATCGATGGCATGCTTTTCACATCTCAGCGTGATGGGGGGGGGGCTTCAGCTGGGGGGGTGGTGGAAATGAAGCATTAAAAGGATAGCGGTCTGCGTGTGTGCCAGCGTGCGTGCGTGAGGGAGAGGAGGCAAGAGAGGGTAGGAAAAGTCATACTTTTTGCAAGGACGTTTCAGACGACTGGACTTTCTTGGGAGATATCTGCGAAGAGAGTGAGAAAATTATTTTCTTGTTTCCCCTCTTCAAAGATATCTCCTAAAGGCAGAGTAATCACAATACCCTACAATCATCACATAATCTCCCTCCCTCTCTCCTCCTCTCCCAGTATACTCTCACTCCTCTCCGCCCAGTGTACCCTCACGCTCCCCCATTCCTCCTCTCCCAGTGTACACTCATGCTCCCTCTCCTCCTCTCCCAGTATACTCTCACTCCTCTTCTCCCAGTGTACCCTCACACTCCCTCATTCCTCCTCTCCCAGTGTACCCTCACCCTCCCTCTCTCCTCCTCTCCCAGTGTACCCTCTCCCCACCCTCTCCTCCACTCCTAATATACTCTCACTCCTCCTCTCCCAGTGTACCCTCACCCCCCTCTCTCCTCCTCTCCCAGTATACTCTCACTCCTCCTCT